>JAEOAE010003860.1:0-32020 GCA_036365155.1 Meriones psammophilus | reverse complement strand
TAAATGAGCCCAGGCACTTGAAAACCCGCTTCCAACGAAATGAGCCCAGGGAACTTGAAAACCCGCTTCCAACGAAATGAGCCCAGGGCACTTGAAAACCCGCCCAAACGAAATGAGCCCAGGGCACTTGAAAACCCGCCTAACGAAATGAGCCCAGGGCACTTGAAAACCCGCCTGAAACGAAATGAGCCCAGGGCACTTGAAAACCCGCTTACAACGAAATGAGCCCAGGGCACTTGAAAACCCGCTTCCAAACGAAATGAGCCCAGGGCACTTGAAAACCCGCTTCAAACGAAATGAGCCCAGGGCAATGAGCTTGAAACTTGAAAACCCGCTTCCAACGAAATGAGCCCAGGGCACTTGAAAACCCGCACTTGAAACCCGCCTAATGAAATGAGCCCAGGGCATTGAAAACCCGCCTAACGAAATGAGCCCAGGGAACTTGAAAACCCGCTTCCAACGAAATGAGCCCAGGGCACTTGAAAACCCGCTTCCAACGAAATGAGCCCAGGGCACTTGAAAACCCGCCTCAACGAAATGAGCCCAGGGCACTTGAAAACCCGCTTCAACGAAATGAGCCCAGGGCACTTGAAAACCCGCTTCAACGAAATGAGCCCAGGGCACTTGAAAACCCGCTTCAACGAAATGAGCCCAGGCACTTGAAAACCCGCCTTGAAACCGAAATGAGCCCAGGGCACTTGAAAACCCGCACTTGAAAACCCGCTAAATGAGCCCAGGCACTTGAAAACCCGCCTCAACGAAATGAGCCCAGGCACTTGAAAAATGAGCCGCTTAAACGAAATGAGCCCAGGGCACTTGAAAACCCGCTTCCAACGAAATGAGCCCAGGCACTTGAAAACCCGCTTCCCGCCCCAAACACTTGAAAACCCGCCTAACCCAATGAGCCCAGGGCACTTGAAAACCGCCTAAATGACGAAATGAAAACCCAGGGCACTTGAAAACCCGCTTCCAACGAAATGAGCCCAGGCACTTGAAAACCCGCTTCAACGAAATGAGCCCAGGGCACTTGAAAACCCGCCTAACGAAATGAGCCCAGGGCACTTGAAAACCCGCCCAACGAAATGAGCCCAGGGCACTTGAAAACCCGCTTCCAACGAAAATGAGCCCAGGGCTTGAAAACCCGCTTCAAAAGCCCAATGAGCCCAGGGCACTTGAAAACCCGCTTGAAAACCGCCCAATGAGCCCAGGCACTTGAAAACCCGCCAACCAATGAGCCCGGGCACTTGAAAACCCGCCCAGGAGCACTTGAAAACCCGCTTCCAACGAAATGAGCCCAGGGCACTTGAAAACCCGCCTCAAACGAAATGAGCCCAGGGCACTTGAAAACCCGCTTCCAACGAAATGAGCCCAGGGCACTTGAAAACCCGCCTCCAACGAAATGAGCCCAGGGCACTTGAAAACCCGCCTAAAAATGAATGAGCCCAGGGCACTTGAAAACCCGCCCAGGGCACTGAAAACCCGCCCAGAGCACTTGAAACTTGAAAACCCGCTCCAACGAAATGAGCCCAGGCACTTGAAAACCCGCTTCCAACGAAAATGAGCCCAGGGCACTTGAAAACCCGCCCAACGAAATGAGCCCAGGGCACTTGAAAACCCGCCTCCAAATGAGCCCAGGGCAATGAGCCCAGGAGCACTTGAAAACCCGCTTCAAACGAAATGAGCCCAGGGCACTTGAAAACCCGCTTAAAACGAAAATGAGCCCAGGGCACTTGAAAACCCGCCTAAACGAAATGAGCCCAGGCACTTGAAAACCCGCTTGAGCCCAACGAAATGAGCCCAGGGCACTGAAAACCCGCCTCAAACGAATGAGCCCAGGCCCACTTGAAAACCGCTTGAAATGAGCCCAGGCACTTGAAAACCCGCCTAACGAAATGAGCCCAGGGCACTTGAAAACCCGCTTCAACGAAATGAGCCCAGGGCACTTGAAAACCCGCTTCAACGAAATGAGAGCCCAGGGCACTTGAAAACCCGCCTCAAACGAGCCCAGGGCACTTGAAAACCCGCCCAGGCACTTGAAAATGAGCCCAGGGCACTTGAAAAACCCGCTTCCGCTTCCAACGAAATGAGCCCAGGGCACTTGAAAACCCGCTTCTAACGAAATGAGCCCAGGGCACTTGAAAACCCGCTTCCAACGAAATGAGCCCAGGGCACTTGAAAACCCGCTTCCAACGAAATGAGCCCAGGGCACTTGAAAACCCGCTTAACGAAATGAGCCCAGGGCACTTGAAAACCCGCCTCCAACGAAATGAGCCCAGGGCACTTGAAAACCCGCACTTGAAAACCCGCTAACGAAATGAGCCCAGGGCACTTGAAAACCCGCTTCCAACGAAATGAGCCCAGGGCACTTGAAAACCCGCTTCCAACGAAATGAGCCCAGGGCACTTGAAAACCCGCCTTCCAACGAAATGAGCCCAGGGCACTTGAAAACCCGCTTAACGAAATGAGCCCAGGGCACTTGAAAACCCGCTGAAATGAGCCCAGGGCACTTGAAAACCCGCCCAACGAAATGAGCCCAGGCACTTGAAAACCCGCTTCCAAAATGAGCCCAGGGCACTTGAAAACCCGCTTCCAACGAAATGAGCCCAGGGAAACCCGCTGAAAATGAGCCCAGGGCACTTGAAAACCCGCCGCCCAACGAAATGAGCCCAGGGCACTTGAAAACCCGCTTCAAACGAAATGAGCCCAGGGCACACTTGAAAACCCGCCTAAAACGAAATGAGCCCAGGGCACTTGAAAACCCGCCTCAAACGAAATGAGCCCAGGGCACTTGAAAAAAACCCGCTTCCAACGAAATGAGCCCAGGGCACTTGAAAACCCGCTTTGAAACGAAATGAGCCCCAGGCACTTGAAAACCCGCCCAAACGAAATGAGCCCAGGCACTTGAAAACCCGCTGAACGAAAAAACCCCAGGGCACTTGAAAACCCGCTTGAAAACCCGCTTGAAATGAGCCCAGAGCACTTGAAAACCCCGCTTCCAACGAAATGAGCCCAGGGCACTTGAAAACCCGCTTCAACGAAATGAGCCCAGGGCACTTGAAAACCCGCTTAAACGAAATGAGCCCAGGGCACTTGAAAACCCGCCAACGAAATGAGCCCAGGGCACTGAAAAAACCGCTTCCAACGAAATGAGCCCAGGGCACTTGAAAACCCGCTTACAACGAAATGAGCCCAGGGCACTTGAAAACCCGCTTCCAACGAAATGAGCCCAGGGCACTTGAAAACCCGCTTCCAACGAAATGAGCCCAGGGCACTTGAAAACCCGCCCAACGAAATGAGCCCAGGCACACTGAAAACCCGCTTCAACGAAATGAGCCCAGGGCACTTGAAAACCCGCCCAACGAAATGAGCCCAGGGCACTTGAAAACCCGCTTCAACGAAATGAGCCCAGGGCACTTGAAAACCCGCTTAACCAAAAATGAGCCCAGAACTGAAAACCCGCCCAGAGCACTTGAAAACCCGCCCAACGAAATGAGCCCAGGGCACTTGAAAACCCGCCTAACGAAATGAGCCCAGGGCACTTGAAAACCCGCTTAAACGAAATGAGCCCAGGGCACTTGAAAACCCGCTTCCAACGAAATGAGCCCAGGGCACTTGAAAACCCGCTTCAACGAAATGAGCCCAGGCACTTGAAAACCCGCTCCAACGAAATGAGCCCAGGGCACTTGAAAACCCGCCCAACGAAATGAGCCCAGGGCACTTGAAAACCCGCTTCCAACGAAATGAGCCCAGGGCACGAAAAAAAAACCCGCCCGCGAAATGAGCCCAGGGCACTTGAAAACCCGCCTGAAAAATGAGCCCAGGGCACTTGAAAACCCGCCCAACGAAATGAGCCCAGGCACTTGAAAACCCGCCTCCAACGAAATGAGCCCAGGCACTTGAAAACCCGCCCAAATCGAAATGAGCCCAGGGCACTTGAAAACCCGCCTAAACGAAATGAGCCCAGGGCACTTGAAAACCCGCCTTCCAACGAAATGAGCCCAGGGCACTTGAAAACCCGCTTCCAACGAAAATGAGCCCAGGGCACTTGAAAACCCGCTTCCAACGAAATGAGCCCAGGGCACTTGAAAACCCGCCCAACGAAATGAGCCCAGGGCACTTGAAAACCCGCTGAAAACAAATGAGCCCAGGGCACTTGAAAACCCGCTTCAACGAAATGAGCCCAGGGCACTTGAAAACCCGCCTAAACGAATGAGCCCAGGGCACTTGAAAACCCGCTTCCAACCCAGAGCCCCAGAGCACTTGAAACCCGCTTCAACGAAAAATGAGCCCAGGCACTTGAAAACCCGCTTAAAACGAAATGAGCCCAGAGGCACTTGAAAACCCGCTTCCAACGAAATGAGCCCAGGGCACTTGAAAACCCGCCTAAACGAATGAGCCCAGGCACTTGAAAACCCGCTTCCAACGAAAATGAGCCCAGGGCACTTGAAAACCCGCCAAACAAAATGAGCCCAGGCACTTGAAAACCCGCTTCAAATAAATGAGCCCAGGGCACTTGAAAACCCGCCTGAAACGGCATGAGCCCAGGGCACTTGAAAACCCGCTTCCAACGAAATGAGCCCAGGGCACTTGAAAACCCGCTTCCAACGAAATGAGCCCAGGCACTTGAAAACCCGCTGAAAACGAAATGAGCCCAGGGCACTTGAAAACCCGCCTCAAAAAATGAGCCCAGGGCACTTGAAAAACCCGCCCAGGGCACTTGAAAACCCGCTTCAACGAAATGAGCCCAGGGCACTTGAAACCCGCTTAAACGAAATGAGCCCAGGCACTTGAAAACCCGCTTCAACGAAATGAGCCCAGGGCACTTGAAAACCCGCCTCAACGAAATGAGCCCAGGGCACTTGAAAACCCGCTTGAAAACCCGAAATGAGCCCAGGCACTTGAAAACCCGCCTAAATCTAAATGAGCCCAGGGCACTTGAAAACCCGCTTCCAACGAAATGAGCCCAGGGCACTTGAAAACCCGCTTGAAACGAAATGAGCCCAGAGCACTTGAAAACCCGCCTCAAACGAAATGAGCCCAGGGCACTTGAAAACCCGCCTCAACGAAATGAGCCCAGGGCACTTGAAAACCCGCCTAACGAAATGAGCCCAGGGCACTTGAAAACCCGCTTCAACAAATGAGCCCAAATGAAAACCCGCCCAAACGGAGCAGGGCACTTGAAAACCCGCTTCCAACGAAATGAGCCCAGGGCACTTGAAAACCCGCTTCCAAAAATGAAAACCCGCCCAGGGCACTTGAAAAACCCGCTTCAACAAATGAGCCCAAATGAAACCCGCCCAACGGCAGCCCAGAAAAACCCGCTTAACGAAATGAGCCCAGGGCACTTGAAAACCCGCTTAAACGAAATGAGCCCAGGCACTTGAAAACCCGCCTCAACGAAATGAGCCCAGGGCACTTGAAAAACCCGCTTCCAACGAAATGAGCCCAGGGCACTTGAAAACCCGCCTAACGAAATGAGCCCAGGCACTTGAAAACCCGCTTCAACGAAATGAGCCCAGGGCACTTGAAAACCCGCTAAACGAAATGAGCCCAGAAAACCCGCACTTGAAAACCGCCCAAACGAAATGAGCCCAGGGCACTTGAAAACCCGCTTCAAACGAAATGAGCCCAGGGCACTTGAAAACCCGCCCAACGAAATGAGCCCAGGGCACTTGAAAACCCGCTTCCAACGAAAATGAGCCCAGGGCACTTGAAAACCCGCTTCAACGAAATGAGCCCAGGGCACTTGAAAACCCGCCTAACGAAAAAAGCCCAGGCACTTGAAAACCCAGCACTGAAAACCCGAAAACGAAGCCCAGGGCACTTGAAAACCCGCTTCAACGAAATGAGCCCAGGGCACTTGAAAACCCGCTTCCAAAATGAGCCCAGGGCACTTGAAAACCCGCCTCAACCCAATGAGCCCAGGCACTTGAAAACCCGCTTCAAAAATGAAATGAGCCCAAAACACTTGAAAATGAGCCCAGGCACTTGAAAACCCGCTCTAATGAGCCCAGGGCACTTGAAAACCCGCTTCCAACGAAATGAGCCCAGGCACTTGAAAACCCGCCTAAACCCAGGGCACTTGAAAACCCGCCAACGAAATGAGCCCAGGGCACTTGAAAACCCGCCTAAAAACGAAATGAGCCCAGAACTTGAAAACCCGCTTCCAACGAAATGAGCCCAGGGCACTTGAAAACCCGCCTAAAACGAAATGAGCCCAGGCACTTGAAAACCCGCCTAACGAAATGAGCCCAGGGCACTTGAAAACCCGCCTAACGAAATGAGCCCAGGCACTTGAAAACCCGCCCAACGAAATGAGCCCAGGGCACTTGAAAACCCGCTTCCAAATGAGCCCAAATGAAAACCGCCAGGGAAATGAGCCCAGAAAAAACCCGCTTCCAACGAAATGAGCCCAGGCACACTGAAAACCCGCCTAAACGAAATGAGCCCAGGGCACTTGAAAACCCGCCAACGAAAATGAGCCCAGGGCACTTGAAAACCCGCCTTCAACGAAATGAGCCCAGGGCACTTGAAAAACCCGCCACTTGAAAACCCGCTAAATGAGCCCAGGCACTTGAAAACCCGCTTCCAACGAAATGATGAGCCCAGGGCACTTGAAAACCCGCCTAACGAAATGAGCCCAGGGCACTTGAAAACCCGCCTAACGAAATGAGCCCAGGGCACTTGAAAACCCGCTTCCAAAAAATGAGCCCAGGGCACTTGAAAACCCGCCTAAATGATGAGCCCAGGGCACTTGAAAACCCGCTTAAACGAAATGAGCCCAGGGCACTTGAAAACCCGCTTCAACGAAATGAGCCCAGGGCACTTGAAAACCCGCTTCAACGAAATGAGCCCAGGCACTTGAAAACCCGCCTAACGAAATGAGCCCAGGGCACTTGAAAACCCGCTTCCAACGAAATGAGCCCAGGGCACTTGAAAACCCGCTTCCAACGAAATGAGCCCAGAGCACTTGAAAACCCGCTTCCAACGAAATGAGCCCAGGGCACTTGAAAACCCGCTTCCAACGAAATGAGCCCAGGGCACTTGAAAACCCGCTTAACGAAATGAGCCCAGGGCACTTGAAAACCCGCTCAACGAAATGAGCCCAGGGCACTTGAAAACCCGCCTCAAACGAAATGAGCCCAGAGCACTTGAAAACCCGCTTCAACGAAATGAGCCCAGGGCACTTGAAAACCCGCTTCCAACGAAATGAGCCCAGGGCACTTGAAAACCCGCTTAAAACGAAATGAGCCCAGGGCACTTGAAAACCCGCCCAAAAAATGAGCCCAGGGCACTTGAAAACCCGCCTCCAACGAAATGAGCCCAGGCACTTGAAAACCCGCTTCCAACGAAATGAGCCCAGGGCACTTGAAAACCCGCTTCCAACGAAATGAGCCCAGGGCACTTGAAAACCCGCTTCCAACGAAATGAGCCCAGGGCACTTGAAAACCCGCTTCCAACGAAATGAGCCCAGGCACTTGAAAACCCGCCACTTGAAAACCCGCCTAAACGAAATGAGCCCAGGCACTTGAAAACCCGCTTCCAACGAAATGAGCCCAGGGCACTTGAAAACCCGCTTCCAACGAAATGAGCCCAGGGCACTTGAAAACCCGCTTCCAACGAAATGAGCCCAGGGCACTTGAAAACCCGCTTAAAACGAAATGAGCCCAGGCACTTGAAAACCCGCTCAAACGAAATGAGCCCAGGCACTTGAAAACCCGCTTCAACGAAATGAGCCCAGGGCACTTGAAAACCCGCTTCCAACGAAATGAGCCCAGGGCACTGAAAAACCCGCTTCCAACGAAATGAGCCCAGGGCACTTGAAAACCCGCCTCAACGAAATGAGCCCAGGGCACTTGAAAACCCGCCCGCCCAACGAAATGAGCCCAGGGCACTTGAAAACCCGCACTTGAAAACCCGCTTCAAATGAGCCCAGGGCACTTGAAAACCCGCTTAAAACGAAATGAGCCCAGGGCACTTGAAAACCCGCTTCCAACGAAATGAGCCCAGGGCACTTGAAAACCCGCTAAACGAAATGAGCCCAGGGCACTTGAAAACCCGCTTAACGAAATGAGCCCAGGGCACTTGAAAACCCGCTTAAACGAAATGAGCCCAGGGCACTTGAAAACCCGCCTCAAATGAAATGAGCCCAGGCACTTGAAAACCCGCTTGAAACCGAAATGAGCCCAGGGCACTTGAAAACCCGCTTCAACGAAATGAGCCCAGGCACTTGAAAACCCGAAAAACCCGCCCAGCCAACGCACTTGAAAACCCGCCCAGGGAAATGAGCCCAGGGCACTTGAAAACCCGCCTAAACGAAATGAGCCCAGGCACTTGAAAACCCGCTTCCAACGAAATGAGCCCAGGGCACTTGAAAACCCGCTTGAACGAAATGAGCCCAGGGCACTTGAAAACCCGCTTCCAACGAAATGAGCCCAGGGCACTTGAAAACCCGCTTCAAACGAAATGAGCCCAGGGCACTGAAAACCCGCCTAAACGAAATGAGCCCAGGGCACTTGAAAACCCGCCTCAAACGAAATGAGCCCAGAAAACCGCGCTTGAAAACCCCAGGCACTTGAAAACCCGCGCCAATGAGCCCAGGGCACTTGAAAACCCGCCTCAAACGAAATGAGCCCAGGGCACTTGAAAACCCGCCTCCAACGAAATGAGCCCAGGCACTTGAAAACCCGCTTCCAACGAAATGAGCCCAGGGCACTTGAAAACCCGCGAATGAGCCCAGGGCAATGAAAACCCGCTTCAACGCAATGAGCCCAGGCACTTGAAAACCCGCCGCCGAAATGAGCCAGGAGCACTTGAAAACCCGCCCCCAAACTTGAAAACCCGCCCAGGGAGCCCAGGCACTTGAAAACCCGCTTCAAACGAAATGAGCCCAGGGCACTTGAAAACCCGCTTCCAACGAAATGAGCCCAGGGCACTTGAAAACCCGCTAAAAAAAATGAGCCCAGGGCACTTGAAAACCCGCTTCAAACGAAATGAGCCCAGGGCACTTGAAAACCCGCTTCCAACGAAATGAGCCCAGGCACTTGAAAACCCGCTTCAAACGAAAATGAGCCCAGGCACTTGAAAACCCGCTTCCAACGAAATGAGCCCAGGGCACTTGAAAACCCGCTTCAACGAAATGAGCCCAGGGCACTTGAAAACCCGCGCCAAACAAATGAGCCCAGGGCACTTGAAAACCCGCTTAAAAATGAGCCCAGGGCACTTGAAAACCCGCTTCCAAACGAAATGAGCCCAGGCACTTGAAAACCCGCCTAAAACGAAATGAGCCCAGGGCACTTGAAAACCCGAAAAATGAGCCCAGGCACTTGAAAACCCGCTTCAACGAAATGAGCCCAGGGCACTTGAAAACCCGCTTCCAACGAAATGAGCCCAGGCTTGAAAACCCGCTTCAAACGAGCCCAGGGCACTTGAAAACCCGCCTCCAACGAAATGAGCCCAGGCACTTGAAAAACCGCTTCCAACGAAATGAGCCCAGGGCACTTGAAAACCCGCCTAAACGAAAATGAGCCCAGAGCACTTGAAAACCCGCCTAACGAAATGAGCCCAGGGCACTTGAAAACCCGCCTAAACTAAATGAGCCCAGGGCACTTGAAAACCCGCTTCCAACGAAATGAGCCCAGGGCACTTGAAAACCCGCCTTCAACGAAATGAGCCCAGGGCACTTGAAAACCCGCTTCAAACGAAATGAGCCCAGGGCACTTGAAAACCCGCCTCAACGAAATGAGCCCAGGGCACTTGAAAACCCGCCCCAACGAAATGAAAACCAGGGAGCTTGAAAAACCCGCTTCCAACGAAATGAGCCCAGGGCACTTGAAAACCCGCTCCAACGAAATGAGCCCAGGGCACTTGAAAACCCGCTTCCAATGAAATGAGCCCAGAAACCTTGAAAACCCAGCTTCTTGAAAACCCGCTTCAAAAATGAGCCCAGGGCACTTGAAAACCCGCCTAAAACGAAATGAGCCCAGGGCACTTGAAAACCCGCGAAATGATGAGCCCAGGGCACTGAAAACCCGCTTCCAACGAAATGAGCCCAGGGCACTTGAAAACCCGCCTAACGAAATGCCCAGGGCACTTGAAAACCCGCCCAACTTGAATGAGCCCAGGGCACTTGAAAACCCGCTTCCAACGAAATGAGCCCAGGGCACTTGAAAACCCGCTTCCAACGAAATGAGCCCAGGCACTTGAAAACCCGCAAAACCAATGAGCCCAGGAAAACACTTGAAAACCCGCACTGAACCGCTCCAACGAAATGAGCCCAGGGCACTTGAAAACCCGCCTCCAACGAAATGAGCCCAGGGCACTTGAAAACCCGCCTAAAACGAAATGAGCCCAGGGCACTTGAAAACCCGCTTCCAACGAAATGAGCCCAGGGCACTTGAAAACCCGCCTCCACCGAAATGAGCCCAGGGCACTTGAAAACCCGCTTCCAACGAAATGAGCCCCCAGGCACTTGAAAACCCGCTTCCAACGAAAATGAGCCCAGGCACTTGAAAACCCGCCTAAACGAAATGAGCCCAGGGCACTTGAAAACCCGCTTCCAACGAAATGAGCCCAGGCACTTGAAAACCCGCTTCCAACGAAATGAGCCCAGGGCACTTGAAAACCCGCTTCCAACGAAATGAGCCCAGGGCACTTGAAAACCCGCTTCCAAACGAAATGAGAAAACCCGCACAAACGAAATGAGCCCAGAAAAAACCCGCTTAAACGAAATGAGCCCAGGGCACTTGAAAACCCGCTTCAACGAAATGAGCCCAGGGCACTTGAAAACCCGCTTCCAACGAAATGAGCCCAGGGCACTTGAAAACCCGCTTCAAACGAAATGAGCCCCCGGGCACTTGAAAACCCGCACTTGAAAACCCGCTTCAAATGAAATGAGCCCAGGGCACTTGAAAACCCGCTTCAACGAAATGAGCCCAGGGCACTTGAAAACCCGCTAACTCAAAAATGCCCAGGGCACTTGAAAACCCGCGCTCCAACGAAATGAGCCCAGGGCACTTGAAAACCCGCTTCCAACGAAATGAGCCCAGGCACTTGAAAACCCGCCTAAATCGAAATGAGCCCAGGGCACTTGAAAACCCGCCCAACGAAATGAGCCCAGGGCACTTGAAAACCCGCTTCAAACGAAATGAGCCCAGGCACTTGAAAACCCGCTTCCAAAAAAATGAGCCCAGGGCACTTGAAAACCCGCTTCCAACGAAATGAGCCCAGGGCACTTGAAAACCCGCTTCCAACGAAATGAGCCCAGGGCACTTGAAAACCGCCCAAAAATGAGCCCAAATGAGCCCAGAAATGACTTGAAAAAACCCGCTTCCAACGAAATGAGCCCAGGGCACTTGAAAACCCGCCTTGAAAACGAAATGAGCCCAGGGCACTTGAAAACCCGCTTAAACGAAATGAGCCCAGGGCACTTGAAAACCCGCCCAACGAAATGAGCCCAGGGCACTTGAAAACCCGCTTCAAATGAGCCCAGGGCACTTGAAAACCCGCTCCAACGAAATGAGCACTTGAAAACCCGCACTTGAAAACTTGAAAACCCGCTTCAACGAAATGAGCCCAGGGCACTTGAAAACCCGCCTAAAACGAAATGAGCCCAGGCACTTGAAACCCCCGCCCAAACGAAATGAGCCCAGGGCACTTGAAAACCCGCTTCCAACGAAATGAGCCCAGGCACTTGAAAACCCGCTTCCAAACGAAATGAGCCCAGGGCACTTGAAAACCGCCTAAACTAAATGAGCCCAGGGCACTTGAAAACCCGCTTCAACGAAATGAGCCCAGGGCACTTGAAAAACCGCTGCTCCAAATGAAATGAGCCCAGGGCACTTGAAAACCCGCTTGAAAACCCGCGAAATGAGCCCAGGGCACTTGAAAACCCGCTTGAAAAACGAAAACGAAATGAGCCCAGGGCACTTGAAAACCCGCTTGAGCCCAGGGCACTTGAAAACCCGCTTCAAACGAAATGAGCCCAGGGCACTTGAAAAAACCGCCTAAAAATGAATGAGCCCAGGGCACTTGAAAACCCGCTTCAACGAAATGAGCCCAGGGCACTTGAAAACCCGCTTCCAACGAAATGAGCCCAGGGCACTTGAAAACCCGCCTCAACGAAATGAGCCCAGAGCACTTGAAAACCCGCTTCCAACGAAATGAGCCCAGGGCACTTGAAAACCCGCTTCCAACGAAAATGAGCCCAGGGCACTTGAAAACCCGCTTCCAACGAATGAGCCCAGGGCACTTGAAAACCCGCTTCAACGAAATGAGCCCAGGCACTTGAAAACCCGCTTGAAACGAAATGAGCCCAGGGCACTTGAAAACCCGCTTCAAACCAAATGAGCCCAGGGCACTTGAAAACCCGAGCCCAGGCACTTGAAAACCCGCTTCCAAAAATGAGCCCAGGGCACTTGAAAACCCGCTTCAACGAAATGAGCCCAGGCACTTGAAAACCCGCTTCAAACGAAAATGAGCCCAGGGCACTTGAAAACCCGCTTAACGAAATGAGCCCAGGGCACTTGAAAACCCGCCTAAGGGCACTTGAAAATGAGCCCAGGGCAATGAGCCCAGAAAAACCCGCCCCCAACGAAATGAGCCCAGGCACTTGAAAACCCGCCTAAACGAAATGAGCCCAGGGCACTTGAAAACCCGCCTTCAACGAAATGAGCCCAGGGCACTTGAAAACCCGCTTCAACGAAATGAGCCCAGGGCACTTGAAAACCCGCTTCCAACGAAATGAGCCCAGGGCACTTGAAAACCCGCTTCAACAAATGAGCCCAGAGCACACTGAAAACCCGCCTAAAAGCCCAGGGCACTTGAAAACCCGCTTCCAACGAAATGAGCCCAGGGCACTTGAAAACCCGCTAAAAAATGAGCCCAGGCACTTGAAAACCCGCCCCGCCAAACTTGAAAACCCGCCCAGGGCACTTGAAAACCCGCTTCAAACGAAATGAGCCCAGGGCACTTGAAAACCCGCTTTGAAAACCCGCTTCCAATGAGCCCAGGGCACTTGAAAACCCGCAACGAAATGAGCCCAGGGCACTTGAAAACCCGCTTAAACGAAATGAGCCCAGGGCACTTGAAAACCCGCTTCCAACGAAATGAGCCCAGGGCACTTGAAAACCCGCCTAAACGAAATGAGCCCAGGGCACTTGAAAACCCGCTTCCAACGAAATGAGCCCAGGGCACTTGAAAACCGCGCTCAAACGAAATGAGCCCAGGGCACTTGAAAACCCGCTCAACGAAATGAGCCCAGGGCACTTGAAAACCCGCCTAAACGAAATGAGCCCAGGGCACTTGAAAACCCGCTTCCAACGAAATGAGCCCAGGGCACTTGAAAACCCGCTTCCAACTTGAGCCCAGGGCAGGGCACTTGAAAACCCGCCAACGAAATGAGCCCAGGGCACTTGAAAACCCGCCCAAAAAATGAGCCCAGGGCACTTGAAAACCCGCTTCAACGAAATGAGCCCAGGGCACTTGAAAACCCGCTTCAACGAAATGAGCCCAGGGCACTGAAAACCCGCCTCCAACGAAATGAGCCCAGGGCACTTGAAAACCCGCCTAAACCCCAGGGCACTTGAAAACCGCCTAACGAAAATGAGCCCAGGGCACTTGAAAACCCGCTTAACGAAATGAGCCCAGGGCACTTGAAAACCCGCCCAGAGCCCAGGGCACTTGAAAACCGCCTTCAAACGAAATGAGCCCAGGGCACTTGAAAACCCGCTTCAAACGAAATGAGCCCAGGCACTTGAAAACCCGCCCAACGAAATGAGGCACTTGCACTTGAAAACCGCCCAACGAAATGAGCCCAGAGCACTTGAAAACCGGCAAAACTGAATGAGCCCAGGGCACTTGAAAACCCGCCACGAAATGAGCCCAGGCACTTGAAAACCCGCTTCAACGAAATGAGCCCAGGGCACTTGAAAACCCGCTTAAAATGAAATGAGCCCAGGGCACTTGAAAACCCGCTTAAACGAAATGAGCCCAGGGCACTTGAAAACCCGCTTCAACGAAATGAGCCCAGGGCACTTGAAAACCCGCTAAACAAATGAGCCCAGGGCACTTGAAAAACCCGCCTAACTAAATGAGCCCAGGGCACTTTGAAAACCCGCTTCCAACGAAATGAGCCCAGGGCACTTGAAAACCCGCTTCCAACGAAATGAGCCCAGGGCACTTGAAAACCCGCTTCCAAAGAAATGAGCCCAGGGCACTTGAAAACCCGCCTTCCAAATGAATGAGCCCAGGGCACTTGAAAAACCCGCTTCCAACGAAATGAGCCCAGGGCACTTGAAAACCCGCTAAACGAAATGAGCCCAGGGCACTTGAAAACCGCGCTCCAAACGAAATGAGCCCAGGCACTTGAAAAAAACCCGCCAAACGAAATGAGCCCAGGGCACTTGAAAACCCGCTCCAACGAAATGAGCCCCAGGGCACTTGAAAACCCGCTTCCAACGAAATGAGCCCAGGGCACTTGAAAACCCGCCAAACGAAAAAAATGAAAACCCGCACTTGAAAACCCCGCTTGAAAAACCAGAGCCCAGGGCACTTGAAAAAATGAGCCCGCACTTGAAAACCCGAAACGAAATGAGCCCAGGGCACTTGAAAACCCGCCCAAAACGAATGAGCCCAGGGCACTTGAAAACCCGCTTCAACGAAATGAGCCCAGGGCACTTGAAAACCCGCTTCCAACGAAATGAGCCCAGGGCACTTGAAAACCCGCCTAACGAAATGAGCCCAGGGCACTTGAAAACCCGCTTCCAACGAAATGAGCCCAGGGCACTTGAAAACCCGCTTCCAACGAAATGAGCCCAGAGCACTTGAAAACCCGCCTAAAAATGAGCCCAGGGCACTTGAAAACCCGCGCCAAACGAAATGAGCCCAGGCACTTGAAAACCCGCTTCCAACGAAATGAGCCCAGGGCACTTGAAAACCCGCTCCAACGAAATGAGCCCAGGGCACTTGAAAACCCGCTTCCAAACGAAATGAGCCCAGGCACTTGAAAACCCGCTTCAACGAAATGAGCCCAGGGCACTTGAAAACCCGCCTAAACGAAAATGAGCCCAGGCACTTGAAAACCCGCTTCCAACGAAATGAGCCCAGGGCACTTGAAAACCCGCCTAAACGAAATGAGCCCAGGGCACTTGAAAACCCGCTTCCAAACGAAATGAGCCCAGGCACTTGAAAACCCGCCTCCAACGAAATGAGCCCAGGGAAAACCCGCTGAAAAATGAGCCGCACTTGAAACCCGCTTCAAACGAGCCCAGGGCACTTGAAAACCCGCTTCAAACGAAATGAGCCCAGGGCACTTGAAAACCCGCTTAAACGAAATGAGCCCAGGGCACTTGAAAACCCGCTTTGAAAAACCGAAATGAGCCCAGGCACACTTGAAAACCGCTTCAAACGAAAATGAGCCCAGGGCACTTGAAAACCCGCCTAAAACTTGAAACCCGCTTCCAGGGCACTTGAAAACCCGAAACCCGCTTCGAAATGAGCCCAGGGCACTTGAAAACCCGCTTTGAAACCCGCTAAAATGAGCCCAGGGCACTTGAAAACCCGCTTCAACGAAATGAGCCCAGGCACTTGAAAACCCGCTTGAACGAAATGAGCCCAGGGCACTTGAAAACCCGCCCAGGCACTTGAAAACCCGCTGAAAAATGAGCCCAGGGCACTTGAAAACCCGCCTAAACGAAATGAGCCCAGGGCACTTGAAAACCCGCTTCCAACGAAATGAGCCCAGGGCACTTGAAAACCCGCTTCCAACGAAATGAGCCCAGGGCACTTGAAAACCCGCTGAAACGAAATGAGCCCAGGGCACTTGAAAACCCGCCTAAACGAAATGAGCCCAGGGCACTTGAAAACCCGCCAAACGAAAATGAGCCCAGGGCACTTGAAAACCCGCTTCCAAACGAATGAGCCCAGGGCACTTGAAAAAACGCTTCCAACGAAATGAGCCCAGAGCACTTGAAAACCCGCCCAAACGAAATGAGCCCAGGGCACTTGAAAACCCGCCTTCCAACGAAATGAGCCCAGGGCACTTGAAAACCCGCTTCCAACGAAATGAGCCCAGGGCACTTGAAAACCCGCTTCCAACGAAATGAGCCCAGGGCACTTGAAAACCCGCTTCCAACGAAATGAGCCCAGGCACTTGAAAACCCGCTGAGCCCAGGGCACTTGAAAACCCGCTGAACCCAATGAGCCCAGGGCACTTGAAAACCCGCTTCCAACGAAATGAGCCCAGGGCACTTGAAAACCCGCTTCCAACGAAATGAGCCCAGGGCACTTGAAAACCCGCTTAAACGAAATGAGCCCAGGGCACTTGAAAACCCGCTTCCAACGAAATGAGCCCAGGGCACTTGAAAACCCGCTTCCAACGAAATGAGCCCAGGGCACTTGAAAACCCGCTTAACGAAATGAGCCCAGGGCACTTGAAAACCCGCTTCCAACGAAATGAGCCCAGGGCACTTGAAAACCCGCCTCCAACGAAATGAGCCCAGGGCACTTGAAAACCCGCCTAAACGAAATGAGCCCAGGGCACTTGAAAAAACCCGCTTCAAACGAAATGAGCCCAGGGCACTTGAAAACCCGCTTCAAAAATGAAATGAGCCCAGGGCACTTGAAAACCCGCCTTCAACGAAATGAGCCCAGGGCACTTGAAAACCCGCTTCCAACGAAATGAGCCCAGGGCACTTGAAAACCCGCCTAACGAAATGAGCCCAGGGCACTTGAAAACCCGCCTCAAACGAAATGAGCCCAGGGCACTTGAAAACCCGCTTAACGAAATGCCCAGGGCACTTGAAAACCCGCTTCCAAAAATGAGCCCAGGGCACTTGAAAACCCGCCAACGAAATGAGCCCAGGGCACTTGAAAACCCGCTTAAACGAAATGAGCCCAGGGCACTTGAAAACCCGCCCAACGAAATGAGCCCAGGGCACTTGAAAACCCGCTTCAAACGAAAAACCCCCCAGGGCACTTGAAAACCCGCTTCAACGAAATGAGCCCAGGGCACTTGAAAACCCGCTTCAACGAAATGAGCCCAGGCACTTGAAACCCGCTTCCAACCGAGAGCCAGGGCAATTGAAAACCGCTTCAAACGAAATGAGCCCAGGGCACTTGAAAACCGCCGCCAACGAAATGAGCCCAGGGCACTTGAAAACCCGCTTAACGAAATGAGCCCAGGGCACTTGAAAACCCGCTTCAACGAAATGAGCCCAGGGCACTTGAAAACCCGCTTAAACGAAATGAGCCCAGGGCACTTGAAAACCCGCTTAAACGAAATGAGCCCAGGGCACTTGAAAACCCGCTTGAAAACCCAACGAAATGAGCCCAGGGCACTTGAAAACCCGCCTAAAAACCCGAGCCCAGAAAACACTTGAAAAAATGAGCCCAGCACTTGAAAACCGCGCCCAACGAAATGAGCCCAGGGCACTTGAAAACCCGCCTAAATGAAATGAGCCCAGGGCACTTGAAAACCCGCTTCCAACGAAATGAGCCCAGGGCACTTGAAAACCCGCTTCCAACGAAATGAGCCCAGGGCACTTGAAAACCCGCTTCAACGAAATGAGCCCAGGGCACTTGAAAACCCGCCTAAAATAAATGAGCCCAGGGCACTTGAAAACCCGCCTCCAACGAAATGAGCCCAGGGCACTTGAAAACCCGCCTAAACGAAATGAGCCCAGGGCACTTGAAAACCCGCCAAAAATGAGCCCAGAGCACTTGAAAACCCGCTTCCAACGAAATGAGCCCAGGGCACTTGAAAACCCGCTTCCAAAAAAATGAGCCCAGGGCACTTGAAAACCCGCCTAAAACGAATGAGCCCAGGGCACTTGAAAACCCGCTTGAAACGAAATGAGCCCAGGGCACTTGAAAACCCGCCTGACGAAATGAGCCCAGGGCACTTGAAAACCCGCTTCAAACCGAAATGAGCCCAGGGCACTTGAAAACCCGCCCGAAATGAGCCCAGGCACTTGAAAACCCGCCCAAACGAAATGAGCCCAGGGCACTTGAAAACCCGCTTCAAACGAAATGAGCCCAGGGCACTTGAAAACCCGCTTCAACGAAATGAGCCCAGGGCACTTGAAAACCCGCTTCCAACGAAATGAGCCCAGGCACTTGAAAACCCGCTTCCAACTTGAGCCCAGCACACTGAAAAACCCGCCTAACAAAATGAGCCCAGGGCACTTGAAAACCCGCTGAAAAAACGAATGAGCCCAGGGCACTTGAAAACCCGCTTCCAACGAAATGAGCCCAGGGCACTTGAAAACCCGCCTAACGAAATGAGCCCAGGGCACTTGAAAACCCGCTTCAACGAAATGAGCCCAGGGCACTTGAAAACCCGCTTCAACAAATGAAATGAGCCCAGGGCACTTGAAAACCCGCTTCAAATGAAATGAGCCCAGGGCACTTGAAAACCCGCCTAAACGAGCCCAGGGCACTTGAAAACCCGCCCAAACGAAATGAGCCCAGGGCACTTGAAAACCCGCTACAACGAAATGAGCCCAGGGCACTTGAAAACCCGCTTCCAACGAAATGAGCCCAGGGCACTTGAAAACCCGCTTCCAACGAAATGAGCCCAGGGCACTTGAAAACCCGCTTCCAACGAAATGAGCCCAGGGCACTTGAAAACCCGCCAACGAAATGAGCCCAGGGCAAAACTTGAAAAGCCCGCACTTGAAAACCCGCCGAAAAAGCCCAGGGCACTTGAAAACCCGCTTAAACGAAATGAGCCCAGAGCACTTGAAAAAACCCGCTTCCAACGAAATGAGCCCAGGGCACTTGAAAACCCGCCTCCAACGAAATGAGCCCAGGGCACTTGAAAACCCGCCCCAACGAAATGAGCCCAGGGCACTTGAAAACCCGCTTCCAACGAAATGAGCCCAGGGCACTTGAAAACCCGCTTCCAACGAAATGAGCCCAGGGCACTTGAAAACCCGCTTCAAAAATGAGCCCAGGCACTTGAAAACCCGCTCAAACGAAATGAGCCCAGGGCACTTGAAAACCCGCTTCCAAACGAAATGAGCCCAGGGCACTTGAAAACCCGCTCCAAACGAAATGAGCCCAGGGCACTTGAAAACCCGCCCAAATGAAATGAGCCCAGGGCACTTGAAAACCCGCCTAAACGAAATGAGCCCAGGGCACTTGAAAACCCGCCCAACCGCAAAACGAAATGAGCCCAGGCACTTGAAAACCCGCTGAAAACGAAAAATGAGCCCAGGGCACTTGAAAACCCGCTTGAAATGAGCCCAGGGCTTGAAAACCCGCCCAACGAAATGAGCCCAGGGCACTTGAAAACCCGCTTTGAATGAGCCCAGGGCACTTGAAAACCCGCTTCCAACGAATGAATGAGCCCAGGCACTTGAAAACCCGCTTCCAACGAAATGAGCCCAGGGCACTTGAAAACCCGCCGAAATGAGCCCAGGGCACTTGAAAACCCGCTTCCAACGAAAATGAGCCCAGGGCACTTGAAAACCCGCCCAACGAAATGAGCCCAGGGCACTTGAAAACCCGCCTCCAACGAAATGAGCCCAGGGCACTTGAAAAATGAGCCGCTTAAACGCCCCAAACGAAATGAGCCCAGGCACTTGAAAACCCGCTTAAAATGAGCCCAAATGAGCCCAGGGCACTTGAAAACCCGCTTAAACGAAATGAGCCCAGGCACTTGAAAACCCGCTTCAACGAAAAATGAGCCCAGGGCACTTGAAAACCCGCTTCAACGAAATGAGCCCAGGGCACTTGAAAACCCGCTTCCAACGAAATGAGCCCAGGGCACTTGAAAACCCGCTCAACGAAATGAGCCCAGGGCACTTGAAAACCCGCTTCAAACCAAAATGAGCCCAGGGCACTTGAAAACCCGCCCGAGCCCAGGGCACTTGAAAACCCGCTCCAACGAAATGAGCCCAGGGCACTTGAAAACCCGCTTCCAACGAAATGAGCCCAGGGCACTTGAAAACCCGCTTCAAACGAATGAGCCCAGGCACACTTGAAAACCCGCCTAAACGAAATGAGCCCAGGGCACTTGAAAACCCGCCTGAAACGAAATGAGCCCAGGCACTTGAAAACCCGCTTCCAAAACGAAATGAGCCCAGGGCACTTGAAAACCCGCAAAACGAAAATGAGCCCAGGGCACTTGAAAACCCGCTTCCAACGAAATGAGCCCAGGGCACTTGAAAACCCGCTTCAACGAAATGAGCCCAGGGCACTTGAAAACCCGCTCCAACGAAATGAGCCCAGGGCACTTGAAAACCCGCTCCAAACCAAATGAGCCCAGGGCACTTGAAAACCCGCTTAAAATGAAATGAGCCCAGGGCACTTGAAAACCCGCCTTCAACGAAATGAGCCCAGGGAAAACCTTGAAAAGAGCCCAGGGCACTTGAAAACCCCGCTTCCAATGAAATGAGCCCAGGGCACTTGAAAACCCGCCAACAAATGAGCCCAGGAGCACTTGAAACCGCTCCAACGAAATGAGCCCAGGGCACTTGAAAAAACCCGCTTCCAACGAAAATGAGCCCAGAGCACTTGAAAACCCGCCCGCAACTAAATGAGCCCAGGGCACTTGAAAACCCGCTTCCAACGAAAATGAGCCCAGGGCACTTGAAAACCCGCTTAAACGAAATGAGCCCAGGGCACTTGAAAACCCGCCTAACGAAATGAGCCCAGGGCACTTGAAAACCCGCTCCAACGAAATGAGCCCAGGGCACTTGAAAACCCGCCTAAACGAAATGAGCCCAGGCACTTGAAAACCCGCCCCCAACGAAATGAGCCCAGGGCACTTGAAAACCCGCCAAACGAAATGAGCCCAGGCACTTGAAAACCCGCTTCAACGAAATGAGCCCAGGGCACTTGAAAACCCGCTTCAACGAAATGAGCCCAGGGCACTTGAAAACCCGCTTCCAAATGAGCCCAGGGCACTTGAAAACCCGCTTCAACGAAATGAGCCCAGGCACACTGAAAACCCGCTTCAAACGAAATGAGCCCAGGGCACTTGAAAACCCGCTTCCAACGAAATGAGCCCAGGGCACTTGAAAACCCGCCTCAAAGGGCAATGAAAACAGGGCACTTGAAAACCCGCACTTGAAAACCCCGCCTAAAAATGAGCCCAGGGCACTTGAAAACCCGGCCTAACGAAATGAGCCAACGAAATGAGCCCAGAGCACTTGAAAACCCGCTTAACGAAATGAGCCCAGGGCACTTGAAAACCCGCTTCCAACGAAATGAGCCCAGGGCACTTGAAAACCCCCTTCCAACGAAATGAGCCCAGGCACTTGAAAACCCGCTTCAACGAAATGAGCCCAGGGCACTTGAAAACCCGCTTCCAACGAAATGAGCCCAGGGCACTTGAAAACCCGCCGCACTTGAAACCCGCCCAGGCATGAGCCCAGGGCACTTGAAAACCGCCTAAACGAAATGAGCCCAGGCACTTGAAAACCCGCCTAACGAAATGAGCCCAGGGCACTTGAAAACCCGCTTCCAACGAAATGAGCCCAGGGCACTTGAAAACCCGCTTCCAACGATGAGCCCAGGGCACTTGAAAACCCGCTTCAACGAAATGAGCCCAGGGCACTTGAAAACCCGCTTCAAACGAAATGAGCCCAGGGCACTTGAAAACCCGCTTCCAACGAATGAAATGAGCACTTGAAAACCCGCACTTGAAAACCCAGGGCACTTGAAAACCCCCCCAACGAAATGAGCCCAGGCACTTGAAAACCCGCTTCAAACGAAATGAGCCCAGGGCACTTGAAAACCCGCCTAAAAAATGAGCCAGGGAACTTGAAATGAGCCCCCAGGGCACTTGAAAACCCGCTTCAACGAAATGAGCCCAGGGCACTTGAAAACCCGCTTCAACGAAATGAGCCCAGGGCACTTGAAAACCCGCTTTGAAAACCCGCCAACGAAATGAGCCCAGGGCACTTGAAAACCCGCTTCCAACGAAATGAGCCCAGGGCACTTGAAAACCCGCTTCCAACGAAATGAGCCCAGGGCACTTGAAAACCCCGCCTCAAAACGAAATGAGCCCAGGGCACTTGAAAACCCGCCTAAAAATGAGCCCAGGCACTTGAAAACCCGCGCAACGAAATGAGCCCAGGGCACTTGAAAACCCGCCTCCAACGAAATGAGCCCAGGCACTTGAAAACCCGCTTCCAACGAAATGAGCCCAGGGCACTTGAAAACCCGCTTAACGAAATGAGCCCAGGGCACTTGAAAACCCGCTTAACGAAATGAGCCCAGGGCACTTGAAAACCCGCTTCCAACGAAATGAGCCCAGGAGCACTTGAAAACCCGCACTGAAAACCCGCCGAAATGAGCCCAGGGCACTTGAAAACCCGCTTCAAACGAAATGAGCCCAGGGCACTTGAAAACCCGCCCAAAAATGAGCCCAGAAATGAAACCCGCCCAGAGCCCAGGGCACTTGAAAACCCGCTTCAAATGAAATGAGCCCAGGGCACTTGAAAACCCGCTTAAACGAAATGAGCCCAGGCACTTGAAAACCCGCCTAACGAAATGAGCCCAGGGCACTTGAAAACCCGCCTAAACGAAATGAGCCCAGGGCACTTGAAAACCCGCTTCAACGAAATGAGCCCAGGGCACTTGAAAACCGCCCAACGAAATGAGCCCAGGCACTTGAAAAAACCCGCTTCAACGAAATGAGCCCAGGGCACTTGAAAACCCGCCTAAAAATGAGCCCCAATGAAAACCCGCCCAGGAGCACTTGAAAAACCCGCTTCCAACGAAATGAGCCCAGGCACTTGAAAACCCGCTTCAACGAAAATGAGCCCAGGGCACTTGAAAACCCGCTCCAACGAAATGAGCCCAGGGCAAAAACCCGCTTCAAACGAAATGAGCCCAGGGCACTTGAAAACCCGCTTCCAACGAAATGAGCCCAGGGCACTTGAAAACCGCTTCCAAACGAAATGAGCCCAGGGCACTTGAAAACCCGCTTCCAACGAAATGAGCCCAGGGCACTTGAAAACCCGCTTCCAACGAAATGAGCCCAGGGCACTTGAAAACCCGCTTCCAACGAAATGAGCCCAGGCACTTGAAAACCCGCTTCAAACCCGAGCCCAGGGCACTTGAAAACCCGCCCAACGAAATGAGCCCAGGCACTTGAAAACCCGCCTAACGAAATGAGCCCAGGGCACTTGAAAACCCGCTTCCAAAATGAGCCCAGGCACTTGAAAACCGCTTCAACGAAATGAGCCCAGGGCACTTGAAAACCCGCTTCCAACGAAATGAGCCCAGGGCACTTGAAAACCCGCTTCCAACGAAAAGAGCCCAGGGCACTTGAAAAAAACCCGCTTCCAACGAAATGAGCCCAGGGCACTTGAAAACCCGCTAAATGAACAGGGCAATGAGCCCAGGCACTTGAAAACCCAGGCACTTGAAAACCGCTTCAAACAAATGAGCCCAGGGCACTTGAAAACCCGCTTCAACGAAATGAGCCCAGGGCACTTGAAAACCCGCCTAAAAACGAAATGAGCCCAGGGCACTTGAAAACCCGCACTTGAAAACCAACGAAATGAGCCCAGGGCACTTGAAAACCCCGCTTAAAACGAAATGAGCCCAGGGCACTTGAAAACCCGCCTAACGAAATGAGCCCAGGGCACTTGAAAACCCGCCTAACGAAATGAGCCCAGGGCACTTGAAAACCCGCTTCCAACGAAATGAGCCCAGGGCACTTGAAAAACCCGCTTCCAACGAAATGAGCCCAGGGCACTTGAAAACCCGCTTAAACGAAATGAGCCCAGGGCACTTGAAAACCCGCTGAAATGAGCCCAGGCATGAAACCCCGGGCACTTGAAAAAACCCAGGCACTTGAAAACCGCTTCCAATGAGCCCAGGGCACACTGAAAAACCGCCTAAACGAAATGAGCCCAGGGCACTTGAAAACCCGCTTAAACGAAATGAGCCCAGGCACTTGAAAAACCCGCCTCAACGAAATGAGCCCAGGGCACTTGAAAACCCGCTCAACGAAATGAGCCCAGGCACTTGAAAACCCGCTTAAACGAAAATGAGCCCAGGGCACTTGAAAACCCGCTCCAACGAAATGAGCCCAGGGCACTTGAAAACCCCTTCCAACGAAATGAGCCCAGGGCACTTGAAAACCCGCTTCCAACGAAATGAGCCCAGGGCACTTGAAAACCCGCCAACTTGAAATGAGCCCAGAGCCCAGAGCACTTGAAAACCCGCCTCCAACGAAATGAGCCCAGGGCAAACCTTGAAAAAATGAGCCGCACTTGAAAACCCGCTAAATGAGCCCAGGCACTTGAAAACCCGCCTAAACGAAATGAGCCCAGGCACTTGAAAACCCGCCCAACTTGAAACCCGCCCCAGGGCACTTGAAAACCCGAAAACCCGCAAACGAAATGAGCCCAGGGCACTTGAAAACCCGCTTCCAACGAAATGAGCCCAGGGCACTTGAAAAAATGAGCCCAGGCACTTGAAACCCGCGAAATGAGAGCCAGGGCACTTGAAAACCCGCCTAACGAAATGAGCCCAGGCACTTGAAAACCCGCTTAACGAAATGAGCCCAGGGCACTTGAAAACCCGCTTAAACGAAATGAGCCCAGGGCACTTGAAAACCCGCTTCAACGAAATGAGCCCAGGGCACTTGAAAACCCGCCTAACGAAATGAGCCCAGGGCACTTGAAAACCCGCCTAACGAAATGAGCCCAGGGCACTTGAAAACCCGCTTCCAACGAAATGAGCCCAGGGCACTTGAAAACCCGCTTCAACGAAATGAGCCCAGGGCACTTGAAAACCCGCTTGAACGAAATGAGCCCAGGGCACTTGAAAACCCGCCTAAACGAAATGAGCCCAGGGCACTTGAAAACCCGCTTCAACGAAATGAGCCCAGGGCACTTGAAAACCCGCTTCAAACGAAAATGAGGGCACTTGAAAACCCGCCCAAATGAGCCCAGCACTTGAAAAACCCGCCTCAAACGAAATGAGCCCAGGGCACTTGAAAACCCGCCCAACGAAATGAGCCCAGGCACTTGAAAACCCGCTTAAAAATGAGCCCAAATGAAAACCGCCTCAAACTAAATGAAAGGGCACTTGAAAACCCGCAAACAAAAAATGCCCAGGGCACTTGAAAACCCGCTTCCAACGAAATGAGCCCAGAGCACTTGAAAACCCGCTTCCAACGAAAATGAGCCCAGGCACTTGAAAACCCGCTTCAACGAAATGAGCCCAGGCACACTGAAAACCCGCTTCCAACGAAATGAGCCCAGGGCACTTGAAAACCCGCCTAACGAAATGAGCCCAGGGCACTTGAAAACCCGCTTCAACGAAATGAGCCCAGGGCACTTGAAAACCCGCTTCAAACGAATGAGCCCAGGGCACTTGAAAACCCGCTTCCAACGAAATGAGCCCAGGGCACTTGAAAACCCGCTTCCAAATGAGCGAAATGAGCCCAGGGCACTTGAAAACCCGCCGCTCCAAAAATGAGCCCAGGGCACTTGAAAACCCGCTTAAACGAAATGAGCCCAGGGCACTTGAAAACCCGCTTCAACGAAATGAGCCCAGGGCACTTGAAAACCCGCTTCAAACGAATGAGCCCAGGGCACTTGAAAACCCGCTTCCAACGAAATGAGCCCAGGGCACTTGAAAACCCGCTTCCAACGAAATGAGCCCAGGGCACTTGAAAACCCGCCTAAACGAAATGAGCCCAGGGCACTTGAAAACCCGCTTCCAACGAAAATGAGCCCAGGGCACTTGAAAACCCGCCTAAACGAAATGAGCCCAGGGCACTTGAAAACCCGCCTAAACGAAATGAGCCCAGGGCACTTGAAAACCCGCTTCAACGAAATGAGCCCAGGGCACTTGAAAACCCGCTTCCAACGAAATGAGCCCAGGGCACTTGAAAACCCGCTTCCAACGAAATGAGCCCAGGGCACTTGAAAACCCGCTTCAACGAAATGAGCCCAGGGCACTTGAAAACCCGCAACGAAATGAGCCCAACCCGCTTCCAATGAAATGAGCCAGGGCACTTGAAAACCCGCTTCCAACGAAATGAGCCCAGGGCACTTGAAAACCCGCTTGAAAACCCGCCTGAGCCCAGGGCACTTGAAAACCCGCTTCCAACGAAATGAGCCCAGCCAGAAAACCCGCTGAAAATGAGCCCAGGCACACTTGAAAACCCGCCAACGAAATGAGCCCAGGGCACTTGAAAACCCGCTTCCAACGAAATGAGCCCAGGGCACTTGAAAACCCGCTTCCAACGAAATGAGCCCAGGGCACTTGAAAACCCGCCTAACGAAATGAGCCCAGGCACTTGAAAACCCGCTGAAAAACGAAATGAGCCCAGGGCACTTGAAAACCCGCTTCGAAATGAGCCCAGGGCACTTGAAAACCCGCTTCAAACGAAATGAGCCCAGGGCACTTGAAAACCCGCTTAACGAAATGAGCCCAGGGCACTTGAAAACCCGCTTAAACGAAATGAGCCCAGGGCACTTGAAAACCCGCTTCCAACGAAATGAGCCCAGGGCACTTGAAAACCCGCCAGCCCAGCACTTGAAAACCCGCCCAGGCCCAGGGCACTTGAAAACCGCTTCCAACGAAATGAGCCCAGGGCACTTGAAAACCCGCCAACGAAATGAGCCCAGGGCACTTGAAAACCCGCTTCCAACGAAATGAGCCCAGGGCACTTGAAAACCCGCTTCCAACGAAATGAGCCCAGGCCCAGGGCACTTGAATGAGCCCAGGCACTTGAAAACCCGCTCAAACGAAATGAGCCCAGGGCACTTGAAAACCCGCTTTGAAAACGAAATGAGCCCAGGGCACTTGAAAACCCGCTTCCAACGAAATGAGCCCAGGGCACTTGAAAACCCGCTTCAACGAAATGAGCCCAGGGCACTTGAAAACCCGCCTCAACGAAAAATGAGCCCAGGGCACTTGAAAACCCGCTTCCAACCAAATGAGCCCAGGGCACTTGAAAACCCGCCACTTGAAAAACCCGCCTCAACGAAATGAGCCCAGGGCACTTGAAAACCCGCCTAAACTAAATGAGCCCAGGGCACTTGAAAACCCGCTTCAAACGAAATGAGCCCAGGGCACTTGAAAACCCGCTTCCAACGAAATGAGCCCAGGGCACTTGAAAACCCGCTTCCAACGAAATGAGCCCAGGGCACTTGAAAACCCGCTTCCAACGAAATGAGCCCAGGGCACTTGAAAACCCGCTTCAAACGAAATGAGCCCAGGGCACTTGAAAACCCGCTTCCAACGAAATGAGCCCAGGGCACTTGAAAACCCGCCTCCAACGAAATGAGCCCAGGCACTTGAAAACCCGCTTAAAACGAAATGAGCCCAGGGCACTTGAAAACCGCCTCAACGAAATGAGCCCAGGGCACTTGAAAACCCGCTTAACGAAATGAGCCCAGGGCACTTGAAAACCCGCCTCCAACGAAATGAGCCCAGGGCACTTGAAAACCCGCTTCCAACGAAATGAGCCCAGGGCACTTGAAAACCCGCTAAACGAAATGAGCCCAGGGCACTTGAAAACCCGCTTCCAACGAAATGAGCCCAGGGCACTTGAAAACCCGCCTAAAATGAATGCCCAAATGAAAACCCAGGGCAATGAGCCCAGAAAAACCGCTTCCAACGAAATGAGCCCAGGGCACTTGAAAACCCGCCTCAACGAAATGAGCCCAGGGCACTTGAAAACCCGCTTAACGAAATGAGCCCAGGGCACTTGAAAACCCGCCCAACGAAATGAGCCCAGGGCACTTGAAAACCGCGCCAACGAAATGAGCCCAGGGCACTTGAAAACCCGCCCAAAAATGAGCCCAGGGCACTTGAAAACCCGCCTAAACGAAATGAGCCCAGGGCACTTGAAAACCCGCTCAAACGAAATGAGCCCAGGGCACTTGAAAACCCGCTTCAAAAAATGAAATGAGCCCAGGAGCCCACTTGAAAAAACCCGCTTCCAACGAAATGAGCCCAGGGCACTTGAAAACCCGCTTAACGAAATGAGCCCAGGGCACTTGAAAACCCGCTTCAAACGAAATGAGCCCAGGGCACTTGAAAACCCGCTTCAAACGAAATGAGCCCAGGGCACTTGAAAACCCGCTTCCAACGAAATGAGCCCAGGGCACTTGAAAACCCGCTTGAAAACCCGCTTCGAAATGAGCCCAGGGCACTTGAAAACCCGCCTAAACGAAATGAGCCCAGGGCACTTGAAAACCCGCTTAAACGAAATGAGCCCAGGGCACTTGAAAACCCGCTTCCAACGAAATGAGCCCAGGGCACTTGAAAACCCGCACTTGAAACGAAATGAGCCCAGGGCACTTGAAAACCCGCTTCCAACGAAATGAGCCCAGGGCACTTGAAAACCCGCCAACAGGAGCCCAGAGCACTTGAAAACCGCTTCGCTCGAAAGAGCCCAGCCCAGGGCACTTGAAAACCCGCTTCAACGAAATGAGCCCAGGGCACTTGAAAACCCGCTTAACGAAATGAGCCCAGGGCACTTGAAAACCCGCCCAACGAAATGAGCCCAGGGCACTTGAAAACCCGCTTCAACGAATGAGCCCAGGGCACTTGAAAACCCGCTTCCAACGAAAATGAGCCCAGGCACTTGAAAACCCGCACTTGAACGAAATGAGCCCAGGGCACTTGAAAACCCGCTTCAACGAAATGAGCCCAGGGCACTTGAAAACCCGCCTAAACCCAAATGAGCCCAGGGCACTTGAAAACCCACTTGAAAACCCGCTTAACGAAATGAGCCCAGGCACTTGAAAACCCGCTTCAACGAAATGAGCCCAGGCACTTGAAAACCCGCCTAAAACGAAATGAGCCCAGGCACTTGAAAACCCGCTTCAACGAAATGAGCCCAGGGCACTTGAAAACCCGCTTCAACGAAATGAGCCCAGGGCACTTGAAAACCCGCTTCAAACGAAATGAGCCCAGGGCACTTGAAAACCCGCTCAAACTAAATGAGCCCAGGGCACTTGAAAACCCGCTTCCCAACTTGAAAACCGAGCCCAGGCACTTGAAAACCCGCCTCAACGAAATGAGCCCAGGGCACTTGAAAACCCGCCCAACGAAATGAGCCCAGGGCACTTGAAAACCCGCTTCCAACGAAATGAGCCCAGGGCACTTGAAAACCCGCCCGCCAACGAAATGAGCCCAGGCACTTGAAAAACCCGCTTCCAACGAAATGAGCCCAGGGCACTTGAAAACCCGCTTCCAAAACGAAATGAGCCCAGGGCACTTGAAAACCCGCTTCAAACGATGAGCCCAGGGCACTTGAAAACCCGCTTAAACGAAATGAGCCCAGGCACTTGAAAAACCCGCTTCCAACGAAATGAGCCCAGGGCACTTGAAAACCCGCTTAAACGAAATGAGCCCAGGGCACTTGAAAACCCGCTTCCAAACGAAATGAGCCCAGAGCACTTGAAAAAACCGCTTCCAACGAAAATGAGCCCAGGGCACTTGAAACCCGCCAAACGAAATGAGCCCAGGCACTTGAAAACCCGCTTCAACGAAATGAGCCCAGCCCAGGGCACTTGAAAACCCGCTTCAACGAAATGAGCCCAGGGCACTTGAAAACCCGCCCAACGAAATGAGCCCAGGGCACTTGAAAACCCGCTTAACGAAATGAGCCCAGGGCACTTGAAAACCCGCTTAAAACGAAATGAGCCCAGGGCACTTGAAAACCCGCACTTGAAAACCCGAAATGAGCCCAGGGCACTTGAAAACCCGCCTAAACGAAATGAGCCCAGGGCACTTGAAAACCCGCTTAAATGAGCCCAGGGCACTTGAAAACCCGCCCAAATGAGCCCAGGGCACTTGAAAACCCGCTTCAAACGAAATGAGCCCAGGGCACTTGAAAACCCGCTTCCAACGAAATGAGCCCAGGGCACTTGAAAACCCGCTTCCAACGAAATGAGCCCAGGGCACTTGAAAACCCGCCTAAAATGAAAAATGAGCCCAGGGCACTTGAAAACCCACTTGAAAACCCGCTGAAATGAGCCCAGGGCACTTGAAAACCCGCTTGAAAACCCGCCTAAAAATGAGCCCAGGGCACTTGAAAACCCGCCTAACGAAATGAGCCCAGGGCACTTGAAAACCCGCCTAAACTAAATGAGCCCAGGGCACTTGAAAACCCGCCTAAACGAAATGAGCCCAGGGCACTTGAAAACCCGCTTCCAACGAAATGAGCCCAGGGCAAAACTTGAAAGCCCAGGGCACTTGAAAACCCGCCCAAAAATGAGCCCAGGGCACTTGAAAACCCGCTTCCAACGAAATGAGCCCAGGGCACTTGAAAACCCGCTTCAAACGAAATGAGCCCAGGGCACTTGAAAACCCGCTTAAAACGAAATGAGCCCAGGGCACTTGAAAACCCGCACTTGAAAACCCGCTTCCAATGAGCCCAGGGCACTTGAAAACCCGCTTCAAACGAAATGAGCCCAGGGCACTTGAAAACCCGCTCCAAACGAAATGAGCCCAGGCACTTGAAAACCCGCCTAAACGAATGAGCCCAGGGCACTTGAAAACCCGCTTCCAACGAAATGAGCCCAGGGCACTTGAAAACCCGCTAAACGAAATGAGCCCAGGGCACTTGAAAACCCGCCCAACGAAATGAGCCCAGGGCACTTGAAACCCGCTTCCAACGAAATGAGCCCAGGCACTTGAAAAAAACCCGCTTGAAAATGAGCCCAATGAAAACCCGCCCAACGAAATGAGCCCAGGGCACTTGAAAACCCGCTTCAACGAAATGAGCCCAGGGCACTTGAAAACCCGCTTCAACGAAATGAGCCCAGGGCACTTGAAAACCCGCTTCCAACGAAATGAGCCCAGGGCACTTGAAAACCCGCCTAACGAAATGAGCCCAGGGCACTTGAAAACCCGCCTAACGAAATGAGCCCAGGGCACTTGAAAAAACCCGCTCCAACGAAATGAGCCCAGGGCACTTGAAAAAAACGCTTCCAACGAAATGAGCCCAGGCACTTGAAAACCCGCTTCCAACGAAATGAGCCCAGGGCACTTGAAAACCCGCTTCAACGAAATGAGCCCAGGGCACTTGAAAACCCGCTTCCAACGAAATGAGCCCAGGGCACTTGAAAACCCGCTTCCAACGAAATGAGCCCAGGGCACTTGAAAACCCGCCTAACGAAATGAGCCCAGGGCACTTGAAAACCCGCTTCAACGAAATGAGCCCAGAGCACTTGAAAACCCGCTCCAACGAAATGAGCCCAGGGCACTTGAAAACCCGCTTCAACGAAATGAGCCCAGAGCACTTGAAAACCCGCTTCCAACGAAATGAGCCCAGGGCACTTGAAAACCGCGCCAACGAAATGAGCCCAGGGCACTTGAAAACCCGCCTAAAAATGAGCCAGGAAAAACCCGCTTCAACGAAATGAGCCCAGGGCACTTGAAAACCCGCTTCCAACGAAATGAGCCCAGGGCACTTGAAAACCCGCTTCCAAAACCCGCTTATGAGCCCAGGGCACTTGAAAACCCGCTTCCAACGAAATGAGCCCAGGGCACTTGAAAACCCGCCTCAACGAAATGAGCCCAGGGCACTTGAAAACCCGCCTCAACGAAAATGAGCCCAGGGCACTTGAAAACCCGCTTCCAACGAAATGAGCCCAGGGCACTTGAAAACCCGCTTCAAACGAAATGAGCCCAGGGCACTTGAAAACCCGCTTCAACGAAATGAGCCCAGGGCACTTGAAAACCCGCTTCAAACGAAATGAGCCCAGGGCACTTTGAAAACCCGCCTCAACGAAATGAGCCCAGGCACTTGAAAACCCGCTTCAAACGAAATGAGCCCAGGGCACTTGAAAAATGAGCCCAGGGCACTTGAAAACCCGCTTCAACGAAATGAGCCCAGGGCACTTGAAAACCCGCTTAACGAAATGAGCCCAGGGCACTTGAAAACCCGCTTCCAACGAAAGCCCAGGCACTTGAAAACCCGCTTCCAACGAAATGAGCCCAGGGCACTTGAAAACCCGCCTAAACGAAATGAGCCCAGGCACTTGAAAACCCGCCTAAACGAAATGAGCCCAGGGCACTTGAAACC
>JAEOAE010000521.1:0-42616 GCA_036365155.1 Meriones psammophilus | reverse complement strand
AACACAATGAAATCTAAAGAAGATAATCAAGAAAGCAGACATGGGGTATGATGATCTATCCTCATTTAGAAAGACAAATGGGATGTGCATTGAACGTATGGCGAGTCTGCACATAGAAAGCATCTAAAAGACTCTACTCTAGCAGTGCTCCAAAATAGATACTAAGACTCACAACCAAAACCTTCGCAAAGTGCAGGGAATCATATGAAAGAAGGGGAGTTTGATGGGAGAGGATAGGAACTCCACAAGGACCAAACGATCTGGGCACAGGGTCTTTTCTGAGATGGACACTCAACCAAAGTCCATGAGAGGATAAAATCTAGAACCTCTGCTCAGATGTGACCCGTGATAGCTCAGTAATCAATTGGTTTCCCCAGTAAGGGGAACAAGGACTATTTCTAACATGAACTCAATGACTGGCTCTTTGACCTCCCAACCTCCCAAGGGAGGAGCAGTACTGTTAGGCCACAGAGGAGGACTTTGCAGCCAGTCCGGAAAAATACCTGACAAAAAGCGAGTCATATGAAAGGGGGAGGTCCTCCCCTATTAGTGGACTTGGAAAGGGACAGGGAGGAGATGAGGGAGGGAGGGTGGGATTGGGGAGGGAATGAGGGATACAGCTGGGATACAGAATTAACAAAATGTAACTAATGAGAAAATAAAATTATGGAAAAAGAAAAAAAGATTAAATTTTAAAAAAGAGGTTGAAAATTCTGTGACTGTTGAGTTCTCAGCCACATGAGACCCCTGTATCACAGTCCCTGCAAAATTCAGGAAACATCAGAAAAAGAGGGCCAAATGGAAGATAAGAGCCAGAGGAAGAGGTGGTAAGTTGTGGAACATTTGTTTTCTGGCTGTTGAACTATTGAATTCTTATGAGCTATGATTTCCTATGCAAGGCCTTGGACAATACTGCAGACGTCAAAACTGTGTCACCCACCCACAATTTCCTGAGGATTTATAGGTAATTGGCCATTGGTAAAGAATGCCTGATTTGCACAATTCCTAGTATGTTACTCAAGTTCTCTATACATAACCTCTCACTTAAACCATGTGTAAGCAAACCTAATGAAACTCATGAGGTTATTAACAAAGATACTACAGCAGATGGGAGACTAGTTGGGACTTATGGGATCAACAGAACGATGGGAGGATAAAATAGAGAAATGGAGCAGTAAATACGATCAAAATGCATTGTACTCATGTGTATGAATTGAAAACCACTGTTATTTAATTGCAAATTAAATGTAAATAAGAGTGCTAAAGAAAAGACAAGAAAGCCTTATATATAAACTAGAAGAGTTTTCGGTATGAAAGAGCAATTAAAAACTTAGAAAAAAAAAATAACGCTTCCAACGAAATGACTCCATGCACTTACAAACCTGTTTCCAACGACAGGACACCAGAACACTTAAAACCCCTCTTCCATCGAAATGACTCCAGAGCACTTAAAATCCCTCTTCCAACGAAATGACTCCAGAGCACTTACAAACCTGCTTCCAATGAAATGACATCAGAGCACTTAAAAACCGGTTTCCAACGACAGGACACCAGAACACTTAAAAATATTCTTCCAACAAAATAACTCCAGAGCACTTAAAAATCCGCTTCCAAAGAAATGACTACAGAGCACTTACAAACCCACTTGCAATGAAAAGACTCCAGAGCACTTAAACCCCGCTTGCAACGAAATGACTCCAGAGCACTTAAAATCCCGTTTCCAACGAAATGAGTCCAGAGCATTTAAAAATTCGCTTCCATAGAAATGAATCCACAGCACTTAAAAACCTGCTTCTAAGGAAATGACTCCAGAGCACTTTAAAACCTGTTTCCAATGAAATGATTCCAGAGCAGTTAAAATTCTGCTTCCAATGAAATGACTCCAGAGCACTTAAAAACCCACTTCCAAAGAAATGACTCCAGAGCACTTAAAAACCCTCTTCCAATGAAATGCTTCCAGAGCACTTAAAAACCCGCTTCCAAAGAAAAGACTCCAGAGCACTTAAACACCAGCTTCCAACGACAGGCCACCAGGACAATTAAAAACCCTTCCAACAAAATGACTCCATAGCACTTAAAATCCCACTTCCAACGAAAAGACTCCATGCACTTATAAACCTGTTTCCAACAACAGGACACCAGAACACTTAAAACCACTCTTCCATCGAAATGTCTCCAGAGCACTTAAAATCCCGCCTCCAACGAAAATGACTCCAGAGCAGTTAAAAACCCGCCTAACGAAATGACTCTAGAGCACTTAAAAACCGGTTCCAAAGACAGGCCACCAGAACAATTAAAAACCCTCTTCCAACAAAATGACTCCAGAGTAATTACAATCCGATTCCAACGAAATGACTCCAGAGCACTTACAACCCCGCCTCCACCGAAATGAGTCCAGACACTTAAAACCCGCTTGTAAGAAATGCCTCTAGAGCACTTACAAACCCGCCAACCAAAATGAATAAAGTGCTCTTAAAACCTGCTTGAACGAAATGACCTCAGAGCACATAAAAACCCACTTCCAACGAAATGACTCCATAGCACTTAAAATCCCGCCCAATGAAATGACTCCATGCACTTACAAACCTGTTTCAAACGACAGGACAAGAGAACACTTAAAACCCCTCTTCCATCGAAATGACTCCTGAGCACTTAAAACCAGCTTCCAATGAAATGACTCAAGAGCAATTAAAAACGCCCAAACAAATGACCTCAGAGCACGAAACCCGCTTTCCAATGAAATGCTTCCAGAGTACTTACAAACCTGCTTCCAACGAAATGACTCCAGAGCACTTAAAAACCCGCTTCCAACGAAATGACTCTAGAGCACTTAAAAACCCGGTTCCAACGACAGACCACCAGAACAATTAAAAACCCTCTTCCAACAAAATGACTCCAGAGCACTTACAAACCTGCTTCCAATGAAATGACTCCAGAGCACTTAAAAAGCCTCTTCCAGTGAAAAGTAGGAAGAGGCGTGCAAAAAAATCCGCTTTACAACTAAATGACTTGAGAGCACTTAAAAACCACCTTTCAAAAAAATGACTCCAGAGCACTTAAAAACCGCCTCCAACGAAATGACTCAAGAGCACTTAAAAACGCACTTTCAATCTAAATGACTCCAGAGCTCAGAAACAGCTTCCAATGAATTAATTCCAGAGCACTTAAAACCCGTTCCCAATGACAGGACACCAGAACACTTAAAAAAACTTCTTCCAACGAAATGACTCCAGAGCATTTAAAATCAAGCTTCCAAGGAAATGACTCCAGAGCACTTAAAAACCAGCTTCCACGAAATGAATCCAGAAGATTTAAAAACCGCCTAAATCTAAATGACTCCAGACCAATTACAAACCCGCTTTCCAACAAAATGACTAGAGAGCACTTAAAAACCCGCCTCCAACTAAATGAGTCCAGAGCACTTAAACACCAGCTTCAAACGAAATGACTCAACAGCAATTAAAACAGGCTTCCAAAGAAATGACTCGAGCCTTAAAAACCGCTTTCAACGAAATGACTCAAGAGCAATTAAAAACCATTTCCAACAAATGACTCAGAGCACTAAAAACCACTTCCAACGAAATGACTCCAGAGCACTTAAAAACGCACTTCCAAATCGAAATGACTCCAGAGCACTTAAAAATCCGCCCAAAGAAATGACTCCAGAGCACTTAAAAACCCAACCCAACGAAATGACTCCATAGCACTTTAAATCCCGCCTCCAACGAAATGACTCCATGCACTTACAAACCTGTTTCAAAACGACAGGACACCATTACACTTAAAACCCTCTTCCATCGAAATGACTCCAGAGCACTTACAAACCCGCTTAACGAAATCATTCCAGAGCACTTAAAAGCCCTCTTCCAGTGAAAAGTCGGAAGAGTATGCAAAAATCCGCTTACAACTAAATGACTTGAGAGCACTTAAAAAACCAGCTTTCAAAAAATGACTTATAGCATTTAAAAACCCGCTTCAAAGAAATGACTCCAGAGCACTTACAAACTCGCTTCCAACGAAATGACTCAAGAGCACTTAAAAACGCATTCCAACGAAATGACTCAGAGCTCATAAAAAACAGCTTCCAACGAAATAACCCAGAGCACTTAAAACCTGGTTCAAAGGACAGGACACCAGAACACTTAAAAACTTCTTCCAAAGAAAAGACTGCAGAGGATTTAAAACCCGCCTAAACGAAATGACTCCAGACCACTTAAAATCAAGCTTCCAAGGAAATGACTCCAGAGCACTCTCAAACCCGCCTCCATCAAATGACTCCAGAGCACTTAAAACCTGCTTCCAACTAAATGACTCCCAGCACTTAAAAACCTGCTTCCAAACTAAAAGACTCAGAACACTTAAAACTCACTTCCAACGAAATGACTCAAGAGCACTTACAAACCCGCTCCACCGAATGAGTCCCGACACTTAAAAAAACCCGCTCCAACGAAATGCCTCTAGATCACTTAGAAACCCTCTTCCACCGAAATGAGTCCAGACACTTAAAACCCGCCTAAACGAAATGCCTCTAGAGCACTTACAAACCCGCTTCAACCAAATGAATAAAGTGCTCTTAAAAACCTGCTTCGAACGAAATGACCAGAGCACATAAAACCCACTTCCAAACGAAATGACTCCATAGCACTTAAAATCCCGCCTCCAATGAAATGACTCCATGCACTTACAAACCTGTTTCAAATTGACAGGACAAGAGAACACTTAAAACCCCTCTTCCATCGAAATGACTCCAGAGCACTTAAAAACCAGCTTCCAATGAAATGACTCAAGAGCAATTAAAAACGCTTAAACAAATGACCTCAGAGCAGGTAAAACCCGCCCAAATCGAAATGCTTCCAGAGTACTTACAAACCTGCTTCCAACGAAATGACTCCAGAGCACTTAAAACCCGCTCCAACGAAATGACCCCAGAGCACATAAAAACGTGTTTCCAACGAAATGACTCGAGAGCACTTAAAAACCTGCTTCCAAAGAAATGACACCAGATCACTTAAATACCTGCTTCCAATGAAATGACTCCAGAGCACTTAAAATCCACTTCCATCTAAATGACTCCAGAGCACTTAAAAACCTCCTTCCAAAGAAATGACTCCAGAGCACTTAAAAAACCCGCCCAACAAAATGACTCCAGAGCACTTAAAATCCCGCCTCCAACGAAATGACTCCAGACCATGTAAAAAACAGCTTCCAATGAAATGACTCCAGAGCACTTAAAAACCCCCTTCCAACCAAATGATCCCAGAGCACTTAAAAACCCGCTTCCTCTACGAACTGACTCCAGAGCACTTACAAACCCGCTTCCAATGAAATGACCCCAGAGCACTTAAAAACCCGGTTCCAACAACAGGACACCAGAACACTTAAAAACCCTCTTCCAAAGAAATGACTCCAGAGCACTTACAAACCTGCTTCCAATGAAATGACATCAGAGCACTTAAAAACCGGTTTCCAATGACAGGACACCAGAACACTTAAAAATATTCTTCCAACGAAATGACTCCAGAGCACTTAAAAATCCGCATCCAAAGAAATGATTCCAGAGCACTTTAAAAACCCGCCTAAAACTAAATGACTCAAGAGCACTTAAAAACCTGTTTCCACCAAAATGCCTCCAGAGCACTTACAAACCCTCTTCCAACGAAAAGACTCCAGAGCACTTAAAAACCTGCTTCCAATGAAATGACTCCAGTTCAATTAATAACCAGCTTCTAACGAAAAGACTCCAGAACACTTAAACCCCGCTTGCAACGAAATGACTCCAGAGCACTTAAAATCCCGTGTCCAATGAAATGAGTCCAGAGCATTTAAAAATCCACTTCCATAGAAATGAATCCACAGCACTTAAAAACCTGCTTCTAAGGAAATGACTCCAGAGCACTTTAAAACCTGCTTCCAATGAAATGATTCCAGAGCAGTTAAAATCCTGCTTCCAAAGAAATGACTCCAGAGCACTTAAAAACCCACTTCCAAAGAAATGACTCCAGAGCACTTAAAAACCCGCTTCCAATGAAATGCTTCCAGAGCACTTAAAAACCCGCCTAAACGAAATGACTCCAGAGCACTTAAACACCAGCTTCCAACGACAGGCCACCAGGACAATTAAAACCCTCTTCCAACAAAATGACTCCATAGCACTTAAAATCCCACTTCAAACGAAAAGACTCCATGCACTTATAAACCTGTTTCCAACAACAGGACACCAGAACACTTAAAACCCCTCTTCCATCGTAAATGTCTCCCAGAGCACTTAAAATCCCGCCCAACTAAATGACTCCAGAGCAGTTAAAAACCCGCTTAAACGAAATGACTCTAGAGCACTTAAAACCCGGTTCCAAAGACAGGCCACCAGAACAATTAAAAACCCTCTTCCAACAAAATGACTCCAGAGTAATTACAATCCCGATTCCAACGAAATGACTCCAGAGCACTTACAACCCCGCTTCCACCGAAATGAGTCCAGACCAATTACAAACCCGCTTCCAACAAAATGACTAGAGAGCACTTAAAAACCCGCCTCCAACAAAATGAGTCCAGAGCACTTAAAAATCCGCTTCCAAAGAAATGATTCCAGAGCACTTAAAAACCCGCTTCCAACGAAATGACTCCAGAGCACTTAAAAACCTGTTTCCACCAAAATGCCTCCAGAGCACTTACAAACCCGCTTCCAACGAAAAGACTCCAGAGCACTTAAAAACCTGCTTCCAATGAAATGACTCCAGTTCAATTAATAACCTGCTTCTAACGAGAAGACTCCAGAACACTTAAACCCCGCTTGCAACGAAATGACTCCAGAGCACTTAAAATCCCGTTTCCAATGAAATGAGTCCAGAGCATTTAAAAATCCGCTTCCATAGAAATGAATCCACAGCACTTAAAAACCTGCTTCTAAGGAAATGACTCCAGAGCACTTTAAAACCTGCTTCCAATGAAATGATTCCAGAGCAGTTAAAATCCTGCTTCCAAAGAAATGACTCCAGAGCACTTAAAAACCCACTTCCAAAGAAATGACTCCAGAGCACTTAAAAACCCGCTTCCAATGAAATGCTTCCAGAGCACTTAAAACCCGCCTAAATCTAAATGACTCCAGAGCACTTAAACACCAGCTTCCAAACGACAGGCCACCAGGACAATTAAAAACCCTTCCAACAAAATGACTCATAGCACTTAAAATCCCACTTCCAACTAAAAGACTCATGCACTTATAAACCTGTTTCAAATAACAGGACACCAGAACACTTAAAACCCCTCTTCCATTGAAATGTCTCCAGAGCACTTAAAATCCCGCCTAACGAAATGACCCCAGAGCACATAAAACGTGCTTCCAACGAAATGCTTCCAGAGCACTTAAAAATCTGTTTCAAAGAAATGAGTCCAGAGCAGTTAAAAACCTGCTTCCAATGAAATGCTTCCAGAGTACTTACAAACCTGCTTCCAATGATATGACTCTAGAGCACTTAAAAACCGGTTCCAACAACAGGCCACCAAAACAATTAAAAACCCTCTTCCAACAAAATGACTCAAAGTACTTAAAATCCCGATTCCAACTAAATGACTCCAGAGTACTTACAACCCCGCCTAATCAAATGAGTCCAGACACTTAAAAACCCGCTTCTAATGAAACGCCTAGAGCACTTACAAAACCCACTTAAAAATGAAATGAATCAAGTGCTCTTAAAAACCCGCTCAAACGAAATGACCTCAGAGCACATAAAAACCTACTTCCAAATCGAAATGACTCCATAGCACTTAAAATCCCGCTTCCAACGAAATGACTCCATGCACTTACAAACCTGTTTCAAACGACAGGACACCAGAACACTTAAAATCCCTCTTCCATCGAAATGACTCCAGAGCACTTAAAATCCCTCTTCCAACGAAATGACTCCAGAGCACTTACAAACCTGCTTCCAACGAAATGACTCCAGAGCACTTAAAAAGCCCTCTTTCCAGTGAAAAGTCGAAGAGTATGCAAAATCCGCTACAACTAAATGACTTGAGAGCACTTAAAAACCAGCTTTCAAAAAATGACTCAAGAGCACTTAAAAACGAGTCTGAAATGACTCCAGAGCTCGTAAAAAACAGCTTCCAACGGAATAACTCCAGAGCACTTAAAACCCGGTTCAAATGACAGGACACCAAAACACTTAAAAAATTTCTTCCAAAGAAAAGACTGCAGAGGATTTAAAAACCTGCTTCCAAAACGAAATGACTCCAGACCACTTAAAATCAAGCTTCCAAGGAAATGACTCCAGAGCACTCTCAAACCCGCCCCATCGAAATGACTCAGAGCACTTAAAAACCTGCTTCCAACGAAATGACTCTCAGCACTTAAAAACCCGCTCCAAATAAAAGACTCCCAGAACACTTAAAACTCACTTCCAACGAATGACTCAAGAGCACTTACAAACCCGCTTCCACCAAAATGAGTCCAGACCCTTAAAAACCCAAGCTCCAACAAAATGCCTCTAGAGCACTTACAAACCCGCTCCCACCGAAATGAGTCCAGACACTTAAAAACCCGCTTCCAACAAAATGCCTCTAGAGCACTTTACAAAAACCCGCTTAACCAAATGAATAAAGTGCTCTTAAAAACCTGCTTCCAACGAATGACCTCAGAGCACATAAAAACCACTTCCAATGAAATGACTCCATAGCACTTAAAATCCCGCTCCAATGAAATGACTCCATGCACTTACAAACCTGTTTCCAACGACAGGACAAGAGAACACTTAAAACCCCTCTTCCATCGAAATGACTCCAGAGCACTTAAAAACCAGCTTCCAATGAAATGACTCAAGAGCAATTAAAAAACGCTTCCAAACAAATGACCTCAGAGCACGTAAAAACCCGCTTCCAACGAAATGCTTCCAGAGTACTTACAAACCTGCTTCCAATCGAAATGACTCAGAGCACTTAAAATCCCGCCTAACGAAATGACCCCAGAGCACATAAAAACGTGCTTCCAACGAAATGACTCGAGAGCACTTAAAAACCTGCTTCCAAAGAAATGACACCAGATCACTTAAATACCTGCTTCCAATGAAATGACTCCAGAGCACTTAAAATCCCACTTCCATCGAAATGACTCCAGAGCACTTAAAAACCTCCTTCCAAAGAAATGACTCCAGAGCACTTAAAAACCCGCTCCAACAAAATGACTCCAGAGCACTTAAAATCCCGCCTCAACTAAAATGACTCCAGACCATGTAAAAAGAGCTTCCAATGAAATGACTCCAGAGCACTTAAAACCCCCTTCCAACCAAATGATCCCAGAGAGCACTTAAAAACCCGCTTTAACTGACTCCAGAGCACTTACAAACCCGCTTCCAATGAAATGACCCCAGAGCACTTAAAAACCCGGTTCCAACAACAGGACACCAGAACACTTAAAAACCCTTTCCAAAGAAATGACTCCAGAGCACTTACAAACCTGCTTCCAATGAAATGACATCAGAGCACTAAAAACCGGTTTCCAATGACAGGACACTAGAACACTTAAAAATATTCTTCCAACGAAATGACTCAGAGCACTTAAAAATCCGCTTCCAAAGAAATGACTCCAGAGCACTTAAAACCCGCCCAACGAAATGACTCCAGAGCACTTAAAAACCTGTTTCCACCAAAATGCCTCCAGAGCACTTACAAAACCCGCCTAAACGAAAAAGACTCCAGAGCACTTAAAAACCTGCTTCCAATGAAATGACTCAATTCAATTAATAACCTGCTTCTAACGAGAAGACTTCCAGAACACTTAAACCCTGCTTGCAACGAAATGACTCGAGAGCACTTAAAAACCCACTTCCAATGAAATGAGTCCAGAGCATTTAAAACTGCCCATAGAAATGAATCCACAGCACTTAAAAAACCTGCTTCTAAGGAAATGACTCCAGAGCACTTTAAAAACCTGCTTCCAATGAAATGATTCCAGAGCAGTTAAAATCCTGCTTCCAAAGAAATGACTCCAGAGCACTTAAAAACCCACTTCCAAAGAAATGACTCCAGAGCACTTAAAAACCCGCTTCCAATGAAATGCTTCCAGAGCACTTAAAAACCCGCTTCCAACGAAATGACTCCAGAGCACTTAAAATCCAGCTTCCAACGACATGACACCAGGACAATTAAAAACCCTCTTCCAACAAAAATGACTCCATAGCACTTAAAAAACCCACTTCCAAAGAAAAGACTCCATGCACTTATAAACCTGTTTCCAACAACAGGACACCAGAACACTTAAAACCCCTCTTCCATTGAAATGTCTCCAGAGCACTTAAAATCCCACTTCCAACGAAATGACCCCAGAGCACATAAAAACGTGCTTCCAACGAAATGCTTCCAGAGCACTTAAAAATCTGCTTCCAAAGAAATGAGTCCAGAGCAGTTAAAACCCGCCTAAACTAAATGACTCTAGAGCACTTAAAAACCCGTTCCAAAAAACAGGCCACCAAAACAATTAAAACCCTCTTCCAACAAAATGACTCAAAAGTACTTAAAATCCCGATTCCAACGAAATGACTCCAGAGTACTTAAAACCCCGCTTCAATCGAAATGAGTCCAGACACTTAAAACCCGCTTCTAATGAAACGCCTAGAGCACTTAAAAACCCACTTCCAATGAAATGAATGAAGTGCACTTAAAACCCGCTCCAACAAAATGACCTCAGAGCACATAAAAACCGCTTCCAACAAAAATGACTCCATAGCACTTAAAATCCCGCCTTCAAATGAAATGACTCCATGCACTTACAAACCTGTTTCAAAACTACAGGACACCAGAACACTTAAAAACCCTCTTCCATCGAAATGACTCAGAGCACTTAAAATCCCTTCCCAACGAAATGACTCCCAGCACTTAAAAACCCGCCCAAATCGAAAAGACTCCAGAACACTTAAAAACTTCTTCCAACGAAATGACTCAAGAGCACTTAAAAACCCGTTTCCAATCAAATGAGTCCAGACACTTAAAAACCTGCTTCCAAATCAAATGCCTCTAGAGCACTTACAAACCCGCTCCAATCGAAATGAGTCCAGACACTTAAAAACCCGCTTCCAACGAAATGCTCTAGAGCACTTACAAACCGCCTTCCAACCAAAATGAATAAAGTGCACTTAAAACCTGCTTCAACGAAATGACCTCAGAGCACATAACAACCCACTTCCAACGAAATGACTCCCATAGCACTTAAAATCCCGCTCCAATGAAATGACTCCATGCACTTAAAAACCTGATTCCAACGACAGGCAAGAGAACACTTCAAACCCCTCTTCCATCGAAATGACCAGAGCACTTAAAACCAGCTTCCAATGAAATGACTCCAAGAGCAATTAAAAACGCTTCAAACAAATGACCTCAGAGCACATAAAACCCGCCTAAACGAAATGCTTCTCCAGAGTACTTACAAACCTGCTTCCAACGAAATGACCAGAGCACTTAAAAAACCCGCTTCCAACGAAATGACCCCAGAGCACATAAAACGCGGCCTTCCAACGAAATGCTTCCAGAGCACTTAAAAATCCGCTTCCAAAAGAAATGACTCCTGAGCAGTTAAAAACCGCTTTCCAACGGTGACTTCAGAGCACTTAAAAACCCACTTCCAACGACAGGCCACCAGAACAATTAAAACCCTCTTCCAACGCAATGACTCCAGAGTACTTAAAACCCCGCCAACCAAATGAGTCCAGACACTTAAAACCCGCTTCCCATGAAACGCACCAGAGTGCTTACAAAACCCGCCCAACGAATGAATCATGCTTTAAAAACCCGCTTCCAACGAAATGACTCAGAGCACATAAAACCCACTTCAAACGAAATGACTCCATAGCACTTAAAACCCGCTTCCAACAAAATGACTCCATGCACTTACAAACCTGTTTCCAAATGACAGGACACCAGAACACTTAAAACCCCTCTTCCATCGAAATGACTCCAGAGCACTTAAAATCCCTCTTCCAACGAAATGACTCCAGAGCACTTACAAACCTGCTTCCAATGAAATGACTCCAGAGCACTTAAAAAGCCCTCTTCCAGTGAAAAGTCGGAAGAGTATGCAAAAATCCGCACAACTAAATGACTTGAGAGCACTTAAAAACCAGCTTTCAAAAAATGACTCAAGAGCACTTAAAAACCGCTTCCAACGAAATGACTCAAGAGCACTTAAAAAGCTTCCAACGAAATGACTCCAGAGCACGTAAAAACAGCTTCCAAATGAATTAATTCCAGAGCACTTAAAAACCCGGTTCCAAAGAAAAGACACCAGAACATTTAAAAACCTGCTCCAAACGAAATGACTCCAGAGCATTTAAAATCAAGCTTTCCAAGGAAATGACTCCAGAGCACTTAAAACCCGCTTCCATCGAAATGAATCCAGAAGATTTAAAACCTGCTTCCAACAAAATGACTCAGACCACTTAAAAACCCGCTTCCAACAAAATGACTAGAGAACACTTAAAAACCCGCTTCCAAAGAAATGAGTCCAGAGCACTTAAAAACCCGCTTCCAAAGAAATGATTCCAGAGCACTTAAAAACCCGCTTCAACGAAATGACTCAAGAGCACTTAAAAACCTGTTTCACCAAAATGCCTCAAGAGCACTTAAAACCCCTTCCAACGAAATGACTCCAGAGCACTTAAAAACCCACTTCCAATCGAAATGACTCAGAGCACTTAAAACCTCCTTCCAAAGAAATGACTCAGAGCACTTAAAAACCCGCTTCCAACAAAATGACTCCAGAGCACTTAAAAAACCCGCAAGAGAACGAAATGACTCCAGACCATGTAAAAAACCAGCTTCCAATGAAATGACTCCAGAGCACTTAAAAACCCCTTCCAAACAAATGACCCAGAGCACTTAAAAACCCGCTTCCAACGAACTGACTCCAGAGCACTTAAAAACCCGCTTCCAATGAAATGACCCCAGAGCACTTGAAAACCTGGTTCCAACAACATGACACCAGAACACTTAAAAACCCTCTTCCAAACAAAATGACTCCAGAGCACTTACAAACCTGCTTCCAATGAAATGACATCAGAGCACTTAAAAACCGGTTTCAACGAAAGGACACCAGAACACTTAAAAATATTCTTCCAACAAAATAACTCCAGAGCACTTAAAAACCTTCTTTCAAAGAAATGACTACAGAGCACTTACAAACCCACTTGCAAATGAAAAGACTCAGAAACACTTAAAAATGAGTCCAGACAAAACCCGTTTGTAATGACTCCAGAGCACTTAAAAACCCGTTTCAACGAAATGAGTCCAGAGCATTTAAAACCGCTTCCATAGAAATGAATCCACAGCACTTAAAAACCTGCTTCTAAGGAAATGACTCCAGAGCACTTTAAAACCTGTTTCCAATGAAATGATTCCAGAGCAGTTAAAATTCTGCTTCCAATGAAATGACTCCAGAGCACTTAAAACCCGCTTCCAAAGAAATGACTCCAGAGCACTTAAAACCCTCTTCCAATGAAATGACAAGAGCACTTAAAAACCCGCTTCCAAAGAAAAGACTCCAGAGCACTTAAACACCAGCTTCCAACGACAGGCCACTCAGGACAATTAAAAACCCTCTTCCAACAAAATGACTCCATAGCACTTAAAAACCCCACTCCAAAAAAGACTCCATGCACTTATAAACCTGTTTCCAACAACAGGACACCAGAACACTTAAAACCACTCTTCCATCGAAATGTCTCCAGAGCACTTAAAATCCGCAACGAAATGACTCCAGAGCAGTTAAAAAACCGCTTCCAAAAATGACTCTAGAGCACTTAAAAACCCGGTTCCAAAGACAGGCCACCAGAACAATTAAAAACCCTCTTCCAACAAAATGACTCCAGAGTAATTACAATCCCGATTCCAACGAATGACTCCAGAGCACTTAAAACCCCGCTTCCACCGAATGAGTCCAGACACTTAAAAACCGCTTCCAAAGAAATGCCTCTAGAGCACTTACAAACCCGCTTCCAACAAAATGAATAAAGTGCTCTTAAAAACCTGCTTCCAACAAAAATGACCTCAGAGCACATAAAACCCACTTCCAACGAAATGACTCCATAGCACTTAAAATCCCGCCCAATGAAATGACTCCATGCACTTACAAACCTGTTTCCAACGAAAGGACAAGAGAACACTTAAAACCCTCTTCCATCGAAATGACTCCTGAGCACTTAAAAACCAGCTTCCAATGAAATGACTCAAGAGCAATTAAAAACGCCTTCAAACAAAATGACCTCAGAGCACGTAAAAACCCGCTTCCAATGAAATGCTTCCAGAGTACTTAAAAACCTGCTTCCAACGAAATGACTCCAGAGCACTTAAAACCCGCTTCAAAAATGACTCTAGAGCACTTAAAAAACCCGGTTCCAACGACAGACCACCAGAACAATTAAAAAACCTCTTCCAACAAAATGACTCCAGAGCACTTAAAAACCTGCTTCCAATGAAATGACTCAAGAGCACTTAAAAAAACCCTCTTCCAGTGAAAAGTAGGAAGAGTATTAAAAAATCCGCTTACAACTAAATGACTTGAGAGCACTTAAAAACCACCTTTCAAAAAATGACTCAGAGCACTTAAAAACCCGCTTCCAACAAAATGACTCAAGAGCACTTAAAAACGCACTTTCAACGAAATGACTCCCAGAGCTCAAAAACAGCTTCCAAATGAATTAATTCCAGAGCACTTAAAAACCCGTTCCCAATGAAAGGACACCAGAACACTTAAAAACTTCTTCCAACGAAATGACTCCAGAGCATTTAAAATCAAGCTTCCAAGGAAATGACTCCAGAGCACTTAAAAACCAGCTTCCACCGAAATGAATCCAGAAGATTTAAAAACCCGCTTCCAACGAAATGACTCCAGACCAATTACAAACCCGCTTCCAACAAAATGACTAGAGAGCACTTAAAAACCCGCCTCCAACTAAATGAGTCCAGAGCACTTAAACACCAGCTTCCAACGAAATGACTCAACAGCAATTAAAAACAGGCTTCCAAAGAAATGACTCCCGAGCCCTTAAAAAAACCGCTTTCAACGAAATGACTCAAGAGCAATTAAAAACCTTTCAACAAATGACTCCAGAGCACTAAAAAAACCACTTCCAACGAAATGACTCCAGAGCACTTAAAAACGCACTTCCAACGAAATGACTCCAGAGCACTTAAAAATCCGCTTCCAAAGAAATGACTCCAGAGCACTTAAAAACCCAATTCCAACGAAATGACTCCATAGCACTTTAAATCCCGCTTCCAACGAAATGACTCCATGCACTTACAAACCTGTTTCAAACGACAGGACACCATTACACTTAAAACCCCTCTTCCATCGAAATGACTCCAGAGCACTTAAAATCCTCTTCCAACGAAATGACTCCAAAAAAACCCGCTTCCAACGAAATCATTCCAGAGCACTTAAAAAGCCCTCTTCCAGTGAAAAGTGGAAGAGTATGCAAAAAATCGCTTACAACTAAATGACTTGAGAGCACTTAAAACCAGCTTTCAAAAATGACTCTATAGCATTTAAAAACCCGCTTCCAAAGAAATGACTCCAGAGCACTTACAAACTCGCCTAACGAAATGACTCAAGAGCACTTAAAAACGCACTTCCAACGAAATGACTCCAGAGCTCATAAAAACAGCTTCCAACGAAATAACTCCAGAGCACTTAAAACCTGGTTCAAAGGACAGACACCAGAACACTTAAAAACTTCTTCCAAAGAAAAGACTGCAGAGGATTTAAAAACCCGCTTCCAACGAAATGACTCCAGACCACTTAAAATCAAGCTTCCAAGGAAATGACTCCAGAGCACTCTCAAACCCGCTTCCATCGAAATGACTCCAGAGCACTTAAAAACCTGCTTCCAACTAAATGACTCCCCAGCACTTAAAAACCCGCTTCCAACGAAAAGACTCCAGAACACTTAAAAACTCACTTCCAACGAAATGACTCAAGAGCACTTACAAACCCGCTTCCACCAAATGAGTCCAGACACTTAAAAACCCGTTCAACGAAATGCCTCTAGATCACTTAGAAACCCTCTTCCACCGAAATGAGTCCAGACACTTAAAAACCCGCTTCCAACGAAATGCCTCTAGAGCACTTACAAACCCGCTTCCAACCAAATGAATAAAGTGCTCTTAAAAACCTGCTTCGAACGAAATGACCTCAGAGCACATAAAAACCCACTTCCAACGAAATGACTCCATAGCACTTAAAATCCCGCTTCCAATGAAATGACTCCATGCACTTACAAACCTGTTTCCAACGACAGGACAAGAGAACACTTAAAACCCCTCTTCCATCGAAATGACTCCAGAGCACTTAAAAACCAGCTTCCAATGAAATGACTCAAGAGCAATTAAAAACGCTTTCCAAACAAAATGACCTCAGAGCAGGTAAAAACCCGCTTCCAACGAAATGCTTCCAGAGTACTTACAAACCTGCTTCCAACGAAATGACTCCAGAGCACTTAAAAACCCGCTTCCAACGAAATGACCCCAGAGCACATAAAAACGTGCTTCCAACGAAATGACTCGAGAGCACTTAAAAACCTGCTTCCAAAGAAATGACACCAGATCACTTAAATACCTGCTTCCAATGAAATGACTCCAGAGCACTTAAAATCCCACTTCCATCGAAATGACTCCAGAGCACTTAAAAACCTCCTTCCAAAGAAATGACTCCAGAGCACTTAAAAACCCGCTTCCAACAAAATGACTCCAGAGCACTTAAAATCCCGCTTCCCAGACCATGTAAAAAACAGCTTCCAATGAAATGACTCCAGAGCACTTAAAAACCCCCTTCCAACCAAATGATCCCAGAGCACTTAAAAACCCGCTTCCTACGAACTGACTCCAGAGCACTTACAAACCCGCTTCCAATGAAATGACCCCAGAGCACTTAAAAACCCGGTTCCAACAACAGGACACCAGAACACTTAAAAACCCTCTTCCAAAGAAATGACTCCAGAGCACTTACAAACCTGCTTCCAATGAAATGACATCAGAGCACTAAAAAACCGGTTTCCAATGACAGGACACTAGAACACTTAAAAATATTCTTCCAACGAAATGACTCCAGAGCACTTAAAAATCCGCTTCCAAAGAAATGATTCCAGAGCACTTAAAAACCCGCTTCCAACGAAATGACTCAAGAGCACCTAAAAACCTGTTTCCACCAAAATGCCTCCAGAGCACTTACAAACCCGCTTCCAACGAAAAGACTCCGGAGCACTTAAAAACCTGCTTCCAATGAAATGACTCCAGTTCAATTAATAACCTGCTTCTAACGATAAGACTCCAGAACACTTAAACCCCGCTTGCAACGAAATGACTCCAGAGCACTTAAAATCCCGTTTCCAATGAAATGAGTCCAGAGCATTTAAAAATCCGCTTCCATAGAAATGAATCCACAGCACTTAAAAACCTGCTTCTAAGGAAATGACTCCAGAGCACTTTAAAACCTGCTTCCAATGAAATGATTCCAGAGCAGTTAAAATCCTGCTTCCAAAGAAATGACTCCAGAGCACTTAAAAACCCACTTCCAAAGAAATGACTCCAGAGCACTTAAAAACCCGCTTCCAATGAAATGCTTCCAGAGCACTTAAAAACCCGCTTCCAACGAAATGACTCCAGAGCACTTAAACACCAGCTTCCAACGACAGGCCACCAGGACAATTAAAAACCCTCTTCCAACAAAATGACTCCATAGCACTTAAAATCCCACTTCCAACGAAAAGACTCCATGCACTTATAAACCTGTTTCCAACAACAGGACACCAGAACACTTAAAACCCCTCTTCCATTGAAATGTCTCCAGAGCACTTAAAATCCCGCTTCCAACGAAATGACCCCAGAGCACATAAAAACGTGCTTCCAACGAAATGCTTCCAGAGCACTTAAAAATCTGCTTCCAAAGAAATGAGTCCAGAGCAGTTAAAAACCGGCTTCCAATGAAATGCTTCCAGAGTACTTACAAACCTGCTTCCAATGATATGACTCTAGAGCACTTAAAAACCGGTTCCAACAACAGGCCACCAAAACAATTAAAAACCCTCTTCCAACAAAATGACTCCAAAGTACTTAAAATCCCGATTCCAACGAAATGACTCCAGAGTACTTACAACCCCGCTTCCACCGAAATGAGTCCAGACACTTAAAAACCCGCTTCTAATGAAACGCCTCTAGAGCACTTACAAACCCACTTAAAATGAAATGAATCAAGTGCTCTTAAAAACCCGCTTCGAACGAAATGACCTCAGAGCACATAAAAACCCACTTCCAACGAAATGACTCCATAGCACTTAAAATCCCGCTTCCAACGAAATGACTCCATGCACTTACAAACCTGTTTCAAACGACAGGACACCAGAACACTTAAAATCCCTCTTCCATCGAAATGACTCCAGAGCACTTAAAATCCCTCTTCCAACGAAATGACTCCAGAGCACTTACAAACCTGCTTCCAACGAAATGACTCCAGAGCACTTAAAAAGCCCTTTTCCAGTGAAAAGTCGGAAGAGTATGCAAAAATCCGCTTACAACTAAATGACTTGAGAGCACTTAAAAACCAGCTTTCAAAAAAATGACTCAAGAGCACTTAAAAACGAGTCTGAAATGACTCCAGAGCTCGTAAAAAACAGCTTCCAACGGAATAACTCCAGAGCACTTAAAACCCGGTTCAAATGACAGGACACCAAAACACTTAAAAAATTTCTTCCAAAGAAAAGACTGCAGAGGATTTAAAAACCTGCTTCCAACGAAATGACTCCAGACCACTTAAAATCAAGCTTCCAAGGAAATGACTCCAGAGCACTCTCAAACCCGCTTCCATCGAAATGACTCCAGAGCACTTAAAAACCTGCTTCCAACGAAATGACTCCCCAGCACTTAAAAACCCGCTTCCAACAAAAAGACTCCAGAACACTTAAAAACTCACTTCCAACGAAATGACTCAAGAGCACTTACAAACCCGCTTCCACCAAAATGAGTCCAGACCCTTAAAAACCCGTTTCAACAAAATGCCTCTAGAGCACTTACAAACCCGCTTCCACCGAAATGAGTCCAGACACTTAAAAACCCGCTTCCAACAAAATGCCTCTAGAGCACTTACAAACCCGCTTCCAACCAAATGAATAAAGTGCTCTTAAAAACCTGCTTCCAACGAAATGACCTCAGAGCACATAAAAACCCACTTCCAATGAAATGACTCCATAGCACTTAAAATCCCGCTTCCAATGAAATGACTCCATGCACTTACAAACCTGTTTCCAACGACAGGACAAGAGAACACTTAAAACCCTCTTCCATCAAAATGACTCAGAGCACTTAAAAACCAGCTTCAATGAAATGACTCAAGAGCAATTAAAAACGCTTCCAAACAAATGACCTCAGAGCACGTAAAAACCTCCATTCAACGAAATGCTTCCAGAGTACTTACAAACCTGCTTCCAACGAAATGACTCCAGAGCACTTAAAATCCCGCTTCCAACGAAATGACCCCAGAGCACATAAAAACGGCTTCCAACGAAATGACTCCGAGAGCACTTAAAAACCTGCTTCCAAAGAAATGACACCAGATCACTTAAATACCTGCTTCCAATGAAATGACTCCAGAGCACTTAAAATCCACTTCCATCGAAATGACTCAGAGCACTTAAAACCTCCTTCCAAAGAAATGACTCCAGAGCACTTAAAAACCCGCTTCCAACAAAATGACTCCAGAGCACTTAAAATCCCGCTTCCAACGAAATGACTCCAGACCATGTAAAAAGAGCTTCCAATGAAAAATGACTCAGAGCACTTAAAAACCCCTTCCAACCAAATGATCCCAGAGCACTTAAAAACCCGCTTCCTCAAAACTGACTCAGAGCACTTACAAACCCGCTTCCAATGAAATGACCCCAGAGCACTTAAAAACCCGGTTCCAACAACAGGACACCAGAACACTTAAAAACCCTCTTCCAAAGAAATGACTCCAGAGCACTTACAAACCTGCTTCCAATGAAATGACATCAGAGCACTAAAAAACCGGTTTCCAATGACAGGACACTAGAACACTTAAAAATATTCTTCCAACAAAAATGACTCAGAGCACTTAAAAATCCGCTTCCAAAGAAATGACTCCAGAGCACTTAAAAACCCGCTTCCAACGAAATGACTCCAGAGCACTTAAAAACCTGTTTCCACCAAAATGCCTCCAGAGCACTTACAAACCCGCTTCCAACGAAAAGACTCCAGAGCACTTAAAAACCTGCTTCCAATGAAATGACTCCAATTCAATTAATAACCTGCTTCTAACAAAGAAGACTCCAGAACACTTAAACCCCGCTTGCAACGAAACGAAATGACTCAAGAGCACTTAAAATCCGTTTCAATGAAATGAGTCCAGAGCATTTAAAAAATCCTTCCCAAAGAAATGAATCCACAGCACTTAAAAACCTGCTTCTAAGGAAATGACTCCAGAGCACTTTAAAACCTGCTTCAATGAAATGATTCCAGAGCAGTTAAAATCCTGCTTCAAAGAAATGACTCCAGAGCACTTAAAAACCCACTTCAAAGAAATGACTCCAGAGCACTTAAAAACCCGCTTCCAATGAAATGCTGCAGAGCACTTAAAACCCCGCTTCCAACGAAATGACTCCAGAGCACTTAAAATCCAGCTTCCAACGACAGGCCACCAGGACAATTAAAACCCTCTTCCAACAAAATGACTCCATAGCACTTAAAAATCCCACTTCCAACGAAAAAGACTCCATGCACTTATAAACCTGTTTCCAACAACAGGACACCAGAACACTTAAAACCCCTCTTCCATTGAAATGTCTCCAGAGCACTTAAAATCCCGCTTCCAACGAAATGACCCCAGAGCACATAAAAACGTGCTTCCAACGAAATGCTTCCAGAGCACTTAAAAATCTGCTTCCAAAGAAATGAGTCCAGAGCAGTTAAAAACCCGCTTCCAACGAAATGACTCTAGAGCACTTAAAAACCCGGTTCCAACAACAGGCCACCAAAACAATTAAAAACCCTCTTCCAACAAAATGACTCCAAAGTACTTAAAATCCCGATTCCAACGAAATGACTCCAGAGTACTTACAACCCCGCTTCCACCGAAATGAGTCCAGACACTTAAAAACCCGCTTCTAATGAAACGCCTCTAGAGCACTTACAAACCCACTTCCAATGAAATGAATGAAGTGCTCTTAAAAACCCGCTTCGAACGAAATGACCTCAGAGCACATAAAAACCCACTTCCAACAAAATGACTCCATAGCACTTAAAATCCCGCTTCCAATGAAATGACTCCATGCACTTACAAACCTGTTTCAAACTACAGGACACCAGAACACTTAAAACCCCTCTTCCATCGAAATGACTCCAGAGCACTTAAAATCCCTCTTCCAACGAAATGACTCCCCAGCACTTAAAAACCCGCTTCCAACGAAAAGACTCCAGAACACTTAAAAACTCACTTCCAACGAAATGACTCAAGAGCACTTACAAACCCGCTTCCACCGAAATGAGTCCAGACACTTAAAAACCCGTTTCCAACGAAATGCCTCTAGAGCACTTACAAACCCGCTTCCACCGAAATGAGTCCAGACACTTAAAAACCCGCTTCCAACGAAATGCCTCTAGAGCACTTACAAATCCGCTTCCAACCAAATGAATAAAGTGCTCTTAAAAACCTGCTTCGAACGAAATGACCTCAGAGCACATAACAACCCACTTCCAACGAAATGACTCCATAGCACTTAAAATCCCGCTTCCAATGAAATGACTCCATGCACTTACAAACCTGATTCCAACGACAGGCAAGAGAACACTTCAAACCCCTCTTCCATCGAAATGACTCCAGAGCACTTAAAAACCAGCTTCCAATGAAATGACTCAAGAGCAATTAAAAAACGCTTTCAAACAAATGACCTCAGAGCACATAAAAACCCGCTTCCAACGAAATGCTTCCAGAGTACTTACAAACCTGCTTCCAACGAAATGACTCCAGAGCACTTAAAAACCCGCTTCCAACGAAATGACCCCAGAGCACATAAAAACGAGTGCTTCCAACGAAATGCTTCCAGAGCACTTAAAAATCCGCTTCAAAGAAATGACTCTGAGCAGTTAAAAACCGCTTCCACGAAGTGACTCTAGAGCACTTAAAAACCCGGTTCCAACGACAGGCCACCAGAACAATTAAAAACCCTCTTCCAACGCAATGACTCCAGAGTACTTACAACCCCGCTTTCTCCCAAATGAGTCCAGACACTTAAAAACCCGCTTCTAATGAAACGCCTCTAGAGCACTTACAAACCCGCTTCCAACGAAATGAATCAAGTGCTCTTAAAAACCCGCTTCGAACGAAATGACCTCAGAGCACATAAAAACCCACTTCAAACGAAATGACTCCATAGCACTTAAAATCCCGCTTCCAACGAAATGACTCCATGCACTTACAAACCTGTTTCCAACGACAGGACACCAGAACACTTAAAACCCCTCTTCCATCGAAATGACTCCAGAGCACTTAAAATCCCTCTTCCAACGAAATGACTCCAGAGCACTTACAAACCCACTTCCAACGAAATGACTCCAGAGCACTTAAAAAGCCCTCTACCAGTGAAAAGTCGGAAGAGTATGCAAAAATCCGCTTACAACTAAATGACTTGAGAGCACTTAAAAACCAGCTTTCAAAAAAATGACTCAAGAGCACTTAAAAACGCACTTCCAACGAAATGACTCCAGAGCTCGTAAAAAACAGCTTCCAACGAAATAACTCCAGGGCACTTAAAACCCGGTTCAAATGACAGGACACCAAAACACTTAAAAAATTTCTTCCAAAGAAAAGACTGCAGAGGATTTAAAAACCTGCTTCCAACGAAATGACTCCAGACCACTTAAAATCAAGCTTCCAAGGAAATGACTCCAGAGCACTCTCAAACCCGCTTCCATCGAAATGACTCCAGAGCACTTAAAAACCTGCTTCCAACGAAATGACTCCCCAGCACTTAAAAACCCGCTTCCAACGAAAAGACTCCAGAACACTTAAAAACTCACTTCCAAAGAAATGACTCAAGAGCACTTACAAACCCGCTTCCACCAAAATGAGTCCAGACACTTAAAAACCCGTTTCCAACGAAATGCCTCTAGAGCACTTACAAACCCGCTTCCACCGAAATGAGTCCAGACACTTAAAAACCCGCTTCCAACAAAATGCCTTTGGAGCACTTACAAACCCGCTTCCAACCAAATGAATAAAGTGCTCTTAAAAACCTGCTTCGAACGAAATGACCTCAGAGCACATAAAAACCCACTTCCAACGAAATGACTCCATAGCACTTAAAATCCCGCTTCCAATGAAATGACTCCATGCACTTACAAACCTGTTTCCAACGACAGGACAAGAGAACACTTAAAACCCCTCTTCCATCGAAATGACTCCAGAGCACTTAAAAACCAGCTTCCAATGAAATGACTCAAGAGCAATTAAAAAATGCTTCCAAACAAATGACCTCAGAGCACGTAAAAACCCGCTTCCAACGAAATGCTTCCAGAGTACTTACAAACCTGCTTCCAACGAAATGACTCCAGAGCACTTAAAAACCCGCTTCCAAAAAATGACCCCAGAGCACATAAAAACGTGCTTCCAACTAAATGACTCAGAGCACTTAAAAACCTGCTTCCAAAGAAATGACACCAGATCACTTAAATACCTGCTTCCAATGAAATGACTCCAGAGCACTTAAAATCCCACTTCCATCGAAATGACTCCAGAGCACTTAAAAACCTCCTTCCAAAGAAATGACTCCAGAGCACTTAAAAACCCTCTTCCAACAAAATGACTCCAGAGTAATTACAATCCCGATTCCAACGAAATGACTCCAGAGCACTTACAACCCCGCTTCCACCGAAATGAGTCCAGACACTTAAAAACCCGCTTGTAACGAAATGCCTCTAGAGCACTTAAAAACCCGCTTCCAATGAAATGAATCAAGTGCTCTTAAAAACCTGATTCGAACGAAATGACCTCAGAGCACATAAAAACCCACTTCCAACGAAATGACTCCATAGCACTTAAAATAACGTTTCCAACGAAATGACTCCATGCACTTACAAACCTGTTTCCAACGACAGGACACCAGAACACTTAAAACCCCTCTTCCATCGAAATGACTCCAGAGCACTTAAAATCCCTTCTTCAACGAAATGACTCCAGAGCACTTACAAACCTGCTTCCAATGAAATGACTCCAGAGCACTTAAAAAGCCCTCTTCCAGTGAAAAGTCGGAAGAGTATGCAAAAATCCGCACAACTAAATGACTTGAGAGCACTTAAAAACCAGGTTTCAAAAAATGACTCCATAGCACTTAAAAACCCGCTTCCAAATGAAATGACTCAGAGCACTTACAAACCCGCTTCCAACGAAATGACTCAAGAGCACTTAAAACGCACTTCAAACGAAATGACTCAGAGCTCGTAAAAAACAGCTTCAAACGAATTAATTCCAGAGCACTTAAAAACCCGGTTCCCAAATGACAGGACACCAGAACACTTAAAAAACTTCTTCCAACGAAATGACTCCAGAGCATTTAAAATCAAGCTTCCAAGGAAATGACTCCAGAGCACTTAAAAACCCGCTTCCACCGAAATGAATCCAGAAGATTTAAAAACCTGCTTCCAACGAAATGACTCCAGACCAATTACAAACCCGCTTCCAACAAAATGACTAGAGAGCACTTAAAAACCCGCCTCCAACAAAATGAGTCCAGAGAATTTAAAAATCCGCTTCCAAAGAAATGATTCCAGAGCACTTAAAAACCCGCTTCCAACGAAATGACTCAAGAGCACTTAAAAACGTGTTTCCACCAAAATGCCTCCAGAGCACTTACAAACCCGCTTCCAATGAAAAGCCTCCAGAGCACTTAAAAACCTGCTTCCAATGAAATGACTCCAATTCAATTAATAACCTGCTTCTAACGAGAAGACTCAGAACACTTAAAAACCCGCTTGCAAATGAAAATGACTCCAGAGCACTTAAAATCCGTTTCCAATGAAATGAGTCCAGAGCATTTAAAAATCCGCTTCCATAGAAATGAATCCACAGCACTTAAAAACCTGCTTCTAAGGAAATGACTCCAGAGCACTTTAAAACCTGCTTCCAATGAAATGATTCCAGAGCAGTTAAAATCCTGCTTCAAAGAAATGACTCCAGAGCACTTAAAAACCCACTTCCAAAGAAATGACTCAGAGCACTTAAAAACCCTTCCAATGAAATGCTTCCAGAGCACTTAAAAACCGCTTCCAACGAAATGACTCCAGAGCACTTAAACACCAGCTTCCAACGACAGGCCACCAGGACAATTAAAAACCCTCTTCCAACAAAATGACTCCATAGCACTTAAAATCCCACTTCCAATGAAAAGACTCCATGCACTTATAAACCTGTTTCCAACAACAGGACACCAGAACACTTAAAACCCCTCTTCCATTGAAATGTCTCCAGAGCACTTAAAATCCCGCTTCCAACGAAATGACCCCAGAGCACATAAAAACGTGCTTCCAACGAAATGCTTCCAGAGCACTTAAAAATCTGCTTCCAAAGAAATGAGTCCAGAGCAGTTAAAAACCCGCTTCCAATGAAATGCTTCCAGAGTACTTACAAACCTGCTTCCAACAAAATGACTCCAGAGCACTTAAAAACCCGCTTCCAACGAAATGACCCCAGAGCACATAAAAACGTGCTTCCAACGAAATGCTTCCAGAGCACTTAAAAATCTGCTTCCAAAGAAATGAGTCCAGAGCAGTTAAAAACCTGCTTCCAACGAAATGACTCTAGAGCACTTAAAAACCCGGTTCCAACAACAGGCCACCAAAACAATTAAAAACCCTCTTCCAACAAAATGACTCAAAGTACTTAAAATCCGATTCCAACGAAATGACTCCAGAGTACTTACAACCCCGCTTCCACGAAATGAGTCCAGACACTTAAAAACCCGCTTCTAATGAAACGCCTCTAGAGCACTTACAAACCCACTTCCAATGAAATGAATCAAGTGCTCTTAAAAACCCGCTTCGAACGAAATGACCTCAGAGCACATAAAAACCCACTTCCAACGAAATGACTCCATAGCACTTAAAATCCCGCTTCCAACGAAATGACTCCATGCACTTACAAACCTGTTTCAAACGACAGGACACCAGAACACTTAAAACCCCTCTTCCATCGAAATGACTCCAGAGCACTTAAAATCCCTCTTCCAACGAAATGACTCCAGAGCACTTACAAACCTGCTTCCAACGAAATGACTCCAGAGCACTTAAAAAGCCCTCTTCCAGTGAAAAGTCGGAAGAGTATGCAAAAATCCGCTTACAACTAAATGACTCGAGAGCACTTAAAAACCAGCTTTCAAAAAAATGACTCCATAGCATTAAAAAAACCCGCTTCCAAAGAAATGACTCCAGAGCACTTACAAACCCGCTTCCAACGAAATGACTCAAGAGCACTTAAAAACGCACTTCCAACGAAATGATTCCATAGCTTGTAAAAAACAGCTTGCAACGAAATAACTCCAGAGCACTTAAAACCGTTCAAAGGACAGGACACCAGAACACTTAAAAACTCCTTCCAAAGAAAAGACTGCAGAGGATTTAAAACCCGCTTCCAAAAAATGACTCCAGACGACTTCAAATCAAGCTTCCAAAAAATGACTCAGAGCACTCTCAAACCCGCTTCCATCGAAATGACTCCAGAGCACTTAAAACCTGCTTCCAACGAAATGACTCCCCAGCACTTAAAAACCCGCCTAAAAAAAAGACTCAGAACACTTAAAAACTCACTTCCAACGAAATGACTCAAGAGCACTTACAAACCCGCTTCCACCAAAATGAGTCCAGACACTTAAAACCCGCTTCCAACGAAATGCCTCTAGAGCACTTACAAACCGCTTCCACGATATGAGTCCAGACACTTAAAAACCGCTTCCAACAAATGCCTCTAGAGCACTTACAAATCCGCTTCCAACCAAACGTAATAAAGTGCTCTTAAAACCTGCTTGAACGAAATGACCTCAGAGCACATAAAAACCCACTTCCAACGAAATGACTCCATAGCACTTAAAATCCCGCTTCCAATGAAATGAATCCATGCACTTAAAACCTGATTCCAACGACAGGACAAGAGAACACTTAAAACCCCTCTTCCATCAAAATGACTCCAGAGCACTTAAAAACCAGCTTCCAATGAAATGACTCAAGAGCAATTAAAAAACGCTTCCAAACAAATGACGTCAGAGCACGTAAAAACCCGCTTCCAACGAAATGCTTCCAGAGTACTTACAAACCTGCTTCCAATGGAATGACTCCAGAGCACTTAAAAACCCGCATCCAACGAAATGACCCCAGAGCACATAAAAACGTGCTTCCAACAAAATGCTTCCAGAGCACTTAAAAATCCGCTTCCAAAGAAATGACTCCAGAGCAGTTCAAAACCCGCTTCCAACGAAGTGACTCTAGAGCACTTAAAAACCCGGTTCCAACAACAGGCCACCAGAACAATTAAAAACCCTCTTCCAACGAAATGACTCCAGAGTACTTACAACCCGCTTTCTCGAAATGAGTCCAGTCACTTAAAAACCCGCTTCTAATGAAACGCCCTCTAGAGCACTTACAAACCCGCTTAACGAAATGAATCAAGTGCTCTTAAAACCCGTTGAACGAAATGACCTCAGAGCACATAAAAACCCACTTCCACAGACATGGGGTAAGATGATCTATCCTCATTTAGAAAGACAAATGGGATGTGCATTGATGTATGGCGGGAGTCTACCGCAGAAAGCATCTGAAAGACTCTACCTAGCAGTGCTCCAAAATAGATACTAAGACTCACAACCAAACCTTCGGCAAAGTGCAGGGAATCATATGAAAGAAGGGGAGTTTGATGTGGAGAGGATAGGAACTCCACAAGGACCAAACGTATCTGGGCACAGGGTCTTTTCTGAGATGGACACTCAACCAAAGTCCATGAGAGGATAAAATCTAGAACCTCTGCTCAGATGTGACCCGTGATAGCTCAGTAATCAATTGGTTTCCCACAGTAAGGGGAACAAGGACTATTTCTAACATGAACTCAATGACTGGCTCTTTGACCTCCCCACCTCCCAAGGGAGGAGCAGTACTATTAGGCCACAGAGGAGGACTTTGCAGCCAGTCCGGAAAATACCTGACAAAAGCGAGTTATATGAAAGGGGAGGAGGTCCTCCCCTATTAGTGGACTTGGAAAGGAACAGGGAGGAGATGAGGGAGGGAGGGTGGGATTGGGGAGGGAATGAGGGATACAGCTGGGATACAGAATTAACAAAATGTAACTAATGAGAAAAATAAAATTATGGAAAAAAAAAAAACCCACTTCCAACGAAATGACTCCATAGCACTTAAAATCCCGCTTCCAACGAAATGACTCCATGCACTTACAAACCTGTTTCCAACAACAGGACACCAGAACACTTAAAACCCCTCTTCCATCGAAATGACTCCAGAGCACTTAAAAACCAGCTTCCAATGAAATGACTCAAGAGCAATTAAAAAACGCTTCCAAACAAATGACGTCAGAGCACGTAAAAACCCGCTTCCAACGAAATGCTTCCAGAGTACTTACAAACCTGCTTCCAACGAAATGACTCCAGAGCACTTAAAAACCCGCTTCCAACGAAATGACCCCAGAGCACATAAAAACGTGCTTCCAACGAAATGACTCGAGAGCACTTAAAAACCTGCTTCCAAAGAAATGACACCAGATCACTTAAATACCTGCTTCCAATGAAATGACTCCAGAGCACTTAAAATCCCACTTCCATCGAAATGACTCCAGAGCACTTAAAAACCTCCTTCCAAAGAAATGACTCCAGAGCACTTAAAAACCCGCTTCCAACAAAATGACTCCAGAGCACTTAAAATCCCACTTCCAACGAAATGACTCCAGACCATGTAAAAAACAGCTTCCAATGAAATGACTCCAGAGCACTTAAAAACCCCCTTCCAACCAAATGATCCCAGAGCACTTAAAAACCCGCTTCCTACGAACTGACTCCAGAGCACTTACAAACCCGCTTCCAATGAAATGACCCCAGAGCACTTAAAAACCCGGTTCCAACAACAGGACACCAGAACACTTAAAAACCTCTCTTCCAAAGAAATGACTCCAGAGCACGCAAAAAACCTGCTTCCAATGAAATGACATCAGAGCACTAAAAAACCGGTTTCCAATGACAGGACACTAGAACACTTAAAAATATTCTTCCAACGAAATGACTCCAGAGCACTTAAAAATCCGCTTCCAAAGAAATGACTCCAGAGCACTTAAAAACCCGCTTCCAACGAAATGACTCAGAGCACTTAAAAACCTGCTTCAATGAAATGACTCAGTTCAATTAATAACCTGCTTCTAACGAGAAGACTCCAGAACACTTAAACCCGCTTCCAAAAAAAATGACTCAGAGCACTTAAAATCCGTTTCCAATGAAATGAGTCCAGAGCATTTAAAAATCCGCTTCCATAGAAATGAATCCACAGCACTTAAAACCCTGCTTCTAAGGAAATGACTCCAGAGCACTTTAAAACCTGCTTCCAATGAAATGATTCCAGAGCAGTTAAAATCCTGCTTCCAAAGAAATGACTCCAGAGCACTTAAAAACCCACTTCCAAAGAAATGACTCCAGAGCACTTAAAAACCCGCTTCCAATGAAATGCTTCCAGAGCACTTAAAAACCCGCTTCCAACGAAATGACTCCAGATCACTTAACACCAGCTTCAAACGACAGGCCACCAGGACAATTAAAAACCCTCTTCCAACAAAATGACTCCATAGCACTTAAAATCCCACTTCCAATGAAAAGACTCCATGCACTTATAAACCTGTTTCCAACAACAGGACACCAGAACACTTAAAACCCCTCTTCCATCGAAATGTCTCCAGAGCACTTAAAATCCCGCTTCCAACGAAATGACTCCAGAGCAGTTAAAAACCCGCTTCCAACGAAATGACTCTAGAGCACTTAAAAACCCGGTTCCAAAGACAGGCCACCAGAACAATTAAAAACCCTCTTCCAACAAAATGACTCCAGAGTAATTACAATCCCGATTCCAACGAAATGACTCCAGAGCATTTACAACCCCGCTTCCACCGAAATGAGTCCAGACACTTAAAAACACGCTTGTAACGAAATGCCTCTAGAGCACTTACAAACCCACTTCCAATGAAATGACTCCAGTCGGAAGAGAATGCAAAACATCCGCTTACAAAGAAATGACTCCAGTTCAATTACTAACCCGCTTCCAACGAGAAGACTGAAGAACACTTAAACCCCGCTTGCAACGAAATGACTCCAGAGCACTTAAAATCCCGCTTCCAACGAAAAGACTCCAGAACACTTAAAAACCCACTTCCAACGAAATGACTCAAGAGCACTTAAAAACCCGGTTCCAATGACAGGACACCAGAACACTTAAAAAACTTCTTCCAACGAAATGACTCCAGAGCACTTAAAATCAAGCTTCCAACGAAATGACTCAAGAGCACTTAAAAACCCGTTTCCAACCAAATGCCTCCAGAGAACTTAAAAACCCGCTTACAACAAAAAGACTCCAGAGCACTTAAAAACCCCCTTCCAAAGAAATGAGTCCAGAGTACTTAAAAACCCGCTTCCAACGAAATGCTTCAATAGCACTTACAAACCTGCTTCCAACAAAATGAGTCCAAAGCACTTAAAATCCTGCTTCCAACGAAATGCTTCCAGAGTACTTAAAAACCCGCTTCCAACTAAATGACTCCAGAGCAGTTAAAAACCCACTTCCAACGAAATGACTCCAGAGCACTTAAAAACCCGGTTCTAACGACAGGCCACCAGAACAATTAAAAACCCTCTGCCAACAAAATGACTCCAGAGTACTTAAAATCCCGATTCCAACGAAATGACTCCAGAGCACTTAAAAACCCGCTTCCAAAGAAATGACTGCAGAGCACTTAAAATCTGCTTCCAACGAAATGACCTCAGAGCACATAAAAACCCACTTCCAATGAAATGACTCGAGAGCACTTAAAAACCCGCTTCCAAAGAAATGACTCCAGAGCACTTAAAAACTCTCTTCCAAAGAAATGACTCCAGAGCACTTAAAAACCCGCTTCCAAAGAAATGTGTCCAGAGCACTTAAAAACCCGCTTCCAACGAAATGACTCCAGACCACTTAAGAACCCGTTTCCAACGAAATGACTCCAGACCACTTAAAAACCCGGTTCCAACGACAGGACACCAGAACACTTAAAAACGCTCTTCCAAAGAAATGAAGCCAGAGGACTTAAAAACACGCTTCCAACGAAATGTGTCCAGAGGACTTAAAAACCCGCTTCCAACGAAATGAATGCAGAGCACTTAAATACCCAATTCCAACGAAATGACTCCAGACCCCTTAAAAACCCGCTTCCAACGAAATGACTCAAGAGCACTAAAAAACCCACTTCCAAAGAAATGACTCCAGAGCACTTAAAAACCCGCTTCCAACGAAATGACTCCAGAGTAGTTAAAAACCTGCTTCCAACGAAATGCTTCCAGAGCACGTAAAAACCCGCTTTCAACGAAATGACTCTAGAGCAGTTAATAACCCGCTTCCAACGAAATGACTCCAGAGCACTTAAAAACCCGGTTCCAACGATAGGCCACAAGAACAATTAAAAACCCTCTTCCAACAAAATGACTCCAGAGTACTTAAAATCCCGCTTCCAACGAAATGACTCCAGAGCACTTACAACCCCGCTTCCACCGAAATGAGTCCAGACACTTAAAAACCCGCTTCTAATGAAATGCCTCTAGAGCACTTACAAACCCACTTCCAATGAAATGAATCAAGTGCACTTAAAAACCCGATTCGAACGAAATGACCTCAGAGCACATAAAAACCCACTTCCAACGAAATGACTCCATAGCACTTAAAATCCCGCTTCCAACGAAATGACTCCATTCACTTACAAACCTGTTTCCAACAACAGGACACCAGAACACTTAAAACCCCTCTTCCATCAAAATGACTCCAGAGCACTTAAAATCCCGCTTCCAAAGAAATGACTCCAGAGCACTTACAAACCCGCTTCCAACGAAATGACTCCAGAGCACTTAAAAAGCCCTCTTCCAGTGAAAAGTCGGAAGAGTATGCAAAAATCTTCTTACAACTAAATGACTTGAGAGCACTTAAAAACCAGATTTCAAAAAAATGACTCCATAGTACTTAAAAACCAGCTTTCAAAAAAATGACTCCATAGCACTTAAAAACTTGCTTCCAAAGAAATGACTCCAGAGCACTTACAAACCCGCTTCCAAAGAAATGACTCCATACCACTTAAAATCCCGCTTCGAACGAAATGACTCCAGAGCTCGTAAAAAACAGCTTCCAATGAAATAACTCCTGAGAACTTAAAAACTCGGTTCCAACGACAGGACACCAGAACACTTAAAAAACTTCTTCCAACGAAATGACTCTAGAGCACTTAAAATCAAGCTTACAAGGAAATGACTCTAGAGCACTTAAAAACACACTTCCAACAAAATGACTCCACAGCACTTATAAACCTGCTTCCAACGAAACGACTCCAGAAGATTTAAAAACCCGCTTCCAACGAAATGACTCCAGACAACTTAAAATCAAGAATCCAAGGAAATGACTCCAGAGCACTTACAAACCCGCTTCCATCGAAATGACTCAAGAGCACATAAAAACCTGCTTCCAACGAAATGACTCCAGAGCACTTAAAAACCCGCTTCCAACAAAAAGACTCTAGAACACTTAAAAACCCACTTCCAACGAAATGACTCAAGAGCAAATAAAAACAGGCTTCCAAAGAATTGACTCAAGAGCAATTAAAAACCCTCTTCCAACAAAATGACTTGAGAGCAATTAAAAACCCGCTTCAAACGAAAAAATAGCTCAGACCTCTTAAAAACCCGCTTCCAATGAAATGACTCCAGAGCACTTAAAAACCCGCTTCCAACGAAATGACTCAAGAGCACTTAAAAACCCGTTTCCACCGAAATGCCTCCAGCGAACTTAAAAACCCGCTTCCAAAGAAAAGACTCCAGAGCACTTACAAAAACTTGCTTCCAACAAAATGACTCAGAGCAATTAAAACCTGCTTCTAAGGAAATGACTCCACAGCACTTAAATACCTGCTTCTAAGGAAATGACTACAGAGCACTTAAAAACCTGCTTCCAATGAAATGACTCCATAGCAGTTAAAATCCTGCTTCCAACGAAATGACTTCAGAGCACTTAAAAACCCACTTCCAAAGAAATGACTCCAGAGCACTTAAAAACCCGCTTCCAACGAAATGCTTCAATAGCACTTACAAACCCCCTTCCAACGAAATGACTCCAAAGCACTTAAAATCCTGCTTCCAACGAAATGCTTCCAGAGCACTTAAAAACCCGCTTCCAACGAAATGACTCCAGAGCAGTTAAAAACCCACTTCCAACGAAATGACTCCAGAGCACTTAAAAACCCGGTTCCAACGACAGGCCACCAGAACAATTAAAAACCCTCTTCCAACAAAATGATTCCAGAGTACTTAAAATCCCGATTCCAACGAAATGACTCCAGAGCACTTAAAAACCCGCTTCCAAAGAAATGACTCCAGAGCACTTAAAAACCCGCTTCCAACGAAATGACCTCAGAGGACATAAAAACCCATTTCCAATGAAATGACTCGAGAGCACTTAAAAACCCGCTTCCAAAGAAATGACTCCAGAGCACTTAAAAACTCTCTTCCAACGAAATGACTCCAGAGCACTTAAAACCGCGCGACCAACGAAATGTGTCCAGAGCATTTAAAAACCCGCTTCCAACAAAATGTGTCTAGAGCACTTAAAAACCCGATTCCAAAGAACTGACTCCAGAGCACTAAAAAACCCGCTTCCAACGAAATGACTCCAAAGCACTTAAAAACCCGCTTCCAACAAAATTACTCCAGAGTACTTAAAATAGTGATTCCAACGAAATGACTCCAGAGCACTTAAAAACCCGGTTCCAACGACAGGACACCAAAACACTTAAAAACCCTCTTCCAAAGAAATGAGTCCAGAGGACTTAAAAACCCGCTTCAATGAAATGTGTCCAGAGGACTTAAAACCCTCTTCCAATGAAATGACTGCAGAGCACTTAAAAACCCAATTCAACGAAATGACTCCAGACCACTTAAAAACCCGCTTCCAACGAAATGACTCAAGAGCACTTAAAAACCCGTTTCCAACAAAATGCCTCCAGAGAACTTAAAAACCCGCTTCTAACGAAAAGAATCCAGAGCACTTAAAAACCTGCTTCCAAAGAAATGACGCCAGTTCAATTACTAACCCGCTTCCAACGAGAAGACTGAAGAACACTTAAACCCGGCTTCAAAAAATGACTCAGAGCACTTAAAATCCCGCTTCCAACGAAAAGACTCCAGAACACTTAAAAACCCACTTCCAACGAAATGACTCAAGAGCACTTAAAAACCCGTTTCCACCGAAATGCCTCCAGAGAACTTAAAAACCCGCTTCCAACAAAAAGACTCCAGAGCTCTTAAAAACCCGCTTCCAACGAAATGACTCCAGAGCACTTAAAAACCCCCTTCCAAAGAAATGAGTCCAGAGCACTTAAAAACCCGCTTCCAACGAAATGCTTCAATAGCACTTACAAACCCGCTTCCAACGAAATGAGTCCAAAGCACTTAAAATCCTGCTTCCAACGAAATGCTTCCAGAGCACTTAAAACCCACTTCCAACGAAATGACTCAGAGCACTTAAAATCCGGCTTCAAAGAAATGACTCCAGAGAACTTAAAATTCCTCTTCCAACGAAATGACCTCAGAGCACATAAAACCCACTTCAAATGAAATGACTCGAGAGCACTTAAAAACCCGCTTCCAAGAAATGATTCCAGAGCACTTAAAAAACTCTTCCAAAGAAATAACTCCAGAGCACTTAAAAACCCGCTTCCAAAGAAATGTGTCCAGAGCACTTAAAAACCCGCTTCCAACGAAATGACTCCAGACCACTTCAAAACCCGCTTCCAACGAAATGACTCCAGACCACTTAAAAACCCGGTTCCAACGACAGGACACCAGAACACTTAAAAACCCTCTTCCAAAGAAATGATTTCAGAGCACTTAAAAACCCGCTTCCAACGAAATGACTCCAGAGCACTTAAACACCAGCTTCCAACGGAATGACTGCAGAGCACTTAAAAACCCAATTCCAACGAAATGACTCCAGAGCACTAAAAAACCCACTTCCAAAGAAATGACTCCAGAGCACTTAAAAACCCGCTTCCAATGAAATGACTCCAGAGCAGTTAAAATCCTGCCTCCAACGAAATGACTCCAGAGCACTAAAAAACCCACTTCTAAAGAAATGACTCCAGAGCACTTATAAAAACCCGCTTCCAACGAAATGACTCCAGAGCAGTTAAAAACCTGCTTCCACGAAATGCTTCCAGAGCACGTAAAAACCCGCTTCCAACGAAATGACTCTAGAGCAGTTAAAAACCCGCTTCCAACGAAATGACTCCAGAGCACTTAAAAACCCGCTCCCAACGAAATGACCCCAGATCACATAAAAACGTGCTTCCAACGAAATGCTTCCAGAGCACTTAAAAATCTGCTTCCAAAGAAATGAGTCCAGAGCAGTTAAAAACCTGCTTCCAACGAAATGACTCTAGAGCACTTAAAAACCCGGTTCCAACAACAGGCCACCAAAACAATTAAAAACCCTCTTCCAACAAAATGACTCCAAAGTACTTAAAATCCCGATTCCAACGAAATGACTCCAGAGTACTTACAACCCCGCTTCCACCGAAATGAGTCCAGACACTTAAAAACCCGCTTCTAATGAAACGCCTCTAGAGCACTTACAAACCCACTTCCAATGAAATGAATCAAGTGCTCTTAAAAACCCGCTTCGAACGAAATGACCTCAGAGCACATAAAAACCCACTTCCAACGAAATGACTCCATAGCACTTAAAATCCCGCTTCCAACGAAATGACTCCATGCACTTACAAACCTGTTTCAAACGACAGGACACCAGAACACTTAAAACCCCTCTTCCATCGAAATGACTCCAGAGCACTTAAAATCCCTCTTCCAACGAAATGACTCCAGAGCACTTACAAACCTGCTTCCAACGAAATGACTCCAGAGCACTTAAAAAGCCCTCTTCCAGTGAAAAGTCGGAAGAGTATGCAAAAATCCGCTTACAACTAAATGACTCGAGAGCACTTAAAAACCAGCTTTCAAAAAAATGACTCCATAGCATTAAAAAAACCCGCTTCCAAAGAAATGACTCCAGAGCACTTACAAACCTGCTTCCAACGAAATGACTCAAGAGCACTTAAAAACGCACTTCCAACGAAATGATTCCATAGCTTGTAAAAAACAGCTTGCAACGAAATAACTCCAGAGCACTTAAAACCGGTTCAAAGGACAGGACACCAGAACACTTAAAAAACTCCTTCCAAAGAAAAGACTGCAGAGGATTTAAAAACCCGCTTCCAAAGAAATGACTCCAGACGACTTCAAATCAAGCTTCCAAGCAAATGACTCCAGAGCACTCTCAAACCCGCTTCCATCGAAATGACTCCAGAGCACTTAAAAACCTGCTTCCAACGAAATGACTCCCCAGCACTTAAAAACCCGCTTCCAACGAAAAGACTCCAGAACACTTAAAAACTCACTTCCAACGAAATGACTCAAGAGCACTTACAAACCCGCTTCCACCAAAATGAGTCCAGACACTTAAAAACCCGTTTCCAACGAAATGCCTCTAGAGCACTTACAAACCCGCTTCCACCGATATGAGTCCAGACACTTAAAAACCCGCTTCCAACGAAATGCCTCTAGAGCACTTACAAATCCGCTTCCAACCAAACGAATAAAGTGCTCTTAAAAACCTGCTTCGAACGAAATGACCTCAGAGCACATAAAAACCCACTTCCAACGAAATGACTCCATAGCACTTAAAATCCCGCTTCCAATGAAATGAATCCATGCACTTACAAACCTGATTCCAACGACAGGACAAGAGAACACTTAAAACCCCTCTTCCATCAAAATGACTCCAGAGCACTTAAAAACCAGCTTCCAATGAAATGACTCAAGAGCAATTAAAAAACGCTTCCAAACAAATGACGTCAGAGCACGTAAAAACCCGCTTCCAACGAAATGCTTCCAGAGTACTTACAAACCTGCTTCCAATGGAATGACTCCAGAGCACTTAAAAACCCGCTTCCAACGAAATGACCCCAGAGCACATAAAAACGTGCTTCCAACAAAATGCTTCCAGAGCCCTTAAAAATCCGCTTCCAAAGAAATGACTCCAGAGCAGTTCAAAACCCGCTTCCAACGAAGTGACTCTAGAGCACTTAAAAACCCGGTTCCAACAACAGGCCACCAGAACAATTAAAAACCCTCTTCCAACGAAATGACTCCAGAGTACTTACAACCCCGCTTTCTCCGAAATGAGTCCAGTCACTTAAAAACCCGCTTCTAATGAAACGCCTCTAGAGCACTTACAAACCCGCTTCCAACGAAATGAATCAAGTGCTCTTAAAAACCCGCTTCGAACGAAATGACCTCAGAGCACATAAAAACCCACTTCCACAGACATGGGGTAAGATGATCTATCCTCATTTAGAAAGACAAATGGGATGTGCATTGATGTATGGCGGGAGTCTACCGCAGAAAGCATCTGAAAGACTCTACCTAGCAGTGCTCCAAAATAGATACTAAGACTCACAACCAAACCTTCGGCAAAGTGCAGGGAATCATATGAAAGAAGGGGAGTTTGATGTGGAGAGGATAGGAACTCCACAAGGACCAAACGTATCTGGGCACAGGGTCTTTTCTGAGATGGACACTCAACCAAAGTCCATGAGAGGATAAAATCTAGAACCTCTGCTCAGATGTGACCCGTGATAGCTCAGTAATCAATTGGTTTCCCACAGTAAGGGGAACAAGGACTATTTCTAACATGAACTCAATGACTGGCTCTTTGACCTCCCCACCTCCCAAGGGAGGAGCAGTACTATTAGGCCACAGAGGAGGACTTTGCAGCCAGTCCGGAAAATACCTGACAAAAAAGCCGAGTTATATGAAAGGGGAGGAGGTCCTCCCCTATTAGTGGACTTGAAAAGGAACAGGGAGGAGATGAGGGAGGGAGGTGGGATTGGGGAGGGAATGAGGATACAGCTGGGATACAGAATTAACAAAATGTAACTAATGAGAAAAAATAAAATTATGGAAAAAAAAAACACACTTCCAAATCGAAATGACTCCATAGCACTTAAAATCCGCTTCCAAACGAAATGACTCCATGCACTTACAAACCTGTTTCCAACGACAGGACACCAGAACACTTAAAACCCCTCTTCCATCGAAATGACTCCAGAGCACTTAAAATCCCTCTTCCAACGAAATGACTCCAGAGCACTTACAAACCCGCTTCCAACGAAATGACTCCAGAGCACTTAAAAAGCCCTCTTCCAGTGAAAAGTCGGAAGAGTATGCAAAAAATCCGCTACAACTAAATGACTTGAGAGCACTTAAAAACCAGCTTTCAAAAAATGACTCCATAGCATTTAAAAACCCGCTTCCAAAGAAATGACTCCAGAGCTCTTACAAACCCGCTTAAATCAGAAATGACTCAAGAGCACTTAAAAAACGCTTCCAACGAAATGACTCAGAGCTCGTAAAAAAAGAGCTTCCAACGAAATAACTCCAGAGCACTTAAAACCGGTTCAAATGACAGGACACCAAAACACTTAAAAAATTTCTTCCAAAGAAAAGACTGCAGAGGATTTAAAAACCTGCTTCCAACGAAATGACTCCAGACCACTTAAAATCAAGCTTCCAAGGAAATGACTCCAGAGCACTCTCAAACCCGCTTCCATCGAAATGACTCCAGAGCACTTAAAAACCTGCTTCCAACGAAATGACTCCCAGCACTTAAAAACCGCTTCAACGAAAAAGACTCAGAACACTTAAAAACTCACTTCCAACGAAATGACTCAAGAGCACTTACAAACCCGCTTCCACCAAAATGAGTCCAGACACTTAAAAACCCGTTTCCAACAAAATGCCTCTAGAGCACTTACAAACCCGCTTGCACCGAAATGAGTCCAGACACTTAAAAACCCGCTTCCAACAAAATGCCTCTAGAGCACTTACAAACCCGCTTCCAACCAAATGAATAAAGTGCTCTTAAAAACCTGCTTCGAACCAAATGACCTCAGAGCACATAAAAACCCACTTCCAACGAAATGACTCCATAGCACTTAAAATCCCGCTTCCAATGAAATGACTCCATGCACTTACAAACCTGTTTCCAACGACAGGACAAGAGAACACTTAAAACCCCTCTTCCATCGAAATGACTCCAGAGCACTTAAAACCAGCTTCCAATGAAATGACTCAAGAGCAATTAAAAACGCCCAAACAAATGACGCAGAGCACGTAAAAACCCGCTTCCAACGAAATGCTTCCAGAGTACTTACAAACCTGCTTCCAACGAAATGACTCCAGAGCACTTAAAAACCCGCTTCCAAATCTAAATGACCCCAGAGCACATAAAAACGTAGCTGTCCAACGAAATGACTCGAGAGCACTTAAAACCTGCTTCCAAAGAAATGACACCAGATCACTTAAATACCTGCTTCCAATGAAATGACTCAGAGCACTTAAAAATCCCACTTCCATCGAAATGACTCCAGAGCACTTAAAAACCTCCTTCCAAAGAAATGACTCAGAGCACTTAAAAACCCGCTTCCAACAAAATGACTCAGAGCACTTAAAATCCCCTTCCAACAAATGACTCCAGACCATGTAAAAAACTTCCAATGAAATGACTCCAGAGCACTTAAAAACCCCTTCCAACCAAATGATCCCAGAGCACTTAAAAACCCGCTTCCTACAGAACTGACTCAGAGCACTTACAAACCCGCTTCCAATGAAATGACCCCAGAGCACTTAAAAACCCGGTTCCAACAACAGGACACCAGAACACTTAAAAACCCTCTTCCAAAGAAATGACTCCAGAGCACGTACAAACCTGCTTCCAATGAAATGACATCAGAGCACTAAAAAACCGGTTTCCAATGACAGGACACTAGAACACTTAAAAATATTCTTCCAACGAAATGACTCCAGAGCACTTAAAAATCCGCTTCCAAAGAAATGACTCCAGAGCACTTAAAAACCCGCTTCCAACGAAATGACTCCAGAGCACTTAAAAACCTGCTTCCAATGAAATGACTCCAGTTCAATTAATAACCTGCTTCTAACGAGAAGACTCCAGAACACTTAAACCCGCTTTAACGAAAATGACTCAGAGCACTTAAAATCCGTTTCAATGAAATGAGTCCAGAGCATTTAAAAATCCGCTTCCATAGAAATGAATCCACAGCACTTAAAAACCTGCTTCTAAGGAAATGACTCCAGAGCACTTTAAAACCTGCTTCCAATGAAATGATTCCAGAGCAGTTAAAATCCTGCTTCCAAAGAAATGACTCCAGAGCACTTAAAAACCCACTTCCAAAGAAATGACTCCAGAGCACTTAAAAACCCGCTTCCAATGAAATGCTTCCAGAGCAGTTAAAAACCCGCTTCCAACGAAAATGACTCCAGATCACTTAACACCAGCTTCAAAACGACAGGCCACCAGGACAATTAAAAACCCTCTTCCAACAAAAATGACTCCATAGCACTTAAAATCCCACTTCCAATGAAAAGACTCCATGCACTTATAAACCTGTTTCCAACAACAGGACACCAGAACACTTAAAACCCCTCTTCCATCGAAATGTCTCCAGAGCACTTAAAATCCTGCTTCCAACGAAATGACTCCAGAGCAGTTAAAAACCCGCTTCCAACGAAATGACTCTAGAGCACTTAAAAACCCGGTTCCAAAGACAGGCCACCAGAACAATTAAAAACCCTCTTCCAACAAAATGACTCCAGAGTAATTACAATCCGATTCCAACGAAATGACTCCAGAGCATTTACAACCCCGCTTCAACCGAAATGAGTCCAGACACTTAAAAACACGCTTGTAACGAAATGCCTCTAGAGCACTTACAAACCCACTTCCAATGAAATGACTCCAGTCGGAAGAGAATGCAAAACATCCGCTTACAAAGAAATGACTCCAGTTCAATTACTAACCCGCTTCCAACGAGAAGACTGAAGAACACTTAAACCCCGCTTGCAACGAAATGACTCCAGAGCACTTAAAATCCGCGCCCAAACGAAAAAGACTCCAGAACACTTAAAAACCCACTTCCAACGAAATGACTCAAGAGCACTTAAAAACCCGGTTCCAATGACAGGACACCAGAACACTTAAAAAACTTCTTCCAACGAAATGACTCCAGAGCACTTAAAATCAAGCTTCCAACGAAATGACTCAAGAGCACTTAAAAACCCGTTTCCAACCAAATGCCTCCAGAGAACTTAAAAACCCGCTTACAACAAAAAGACTCCAGAGCACTTAAAAACCCCCTTCCAAAGAAATGAGTCCAGAGTACTTAAAAACCCGCTTCCAACGAAATGCTTCAATAGCACTTACAAACCTGCTTCCAACAAAATGAGTCCAAAGCACTTAAAATCCTGCTTCCAACGAAATGCTTCCAGAGTACTTAAAAACCCGCTTCCAACTAAATGACTCCAGAGCAGTTAAAAACCCACTTCCAACGAAATGACTCCAGAGCACTTAAAAACCCGGTTCTAACGACAGGCCACCAGAACAATTAAAAACCCTCTGCCAACAAAATGACTCCAGAGTACTTAAAATCCGATTCCAACGAAATGACTCCAGAGCACTTAAAAACCCGCTTCAAAGAAATGACTGCAGAGCACTTAAAATCTGCTTCCAACGAAATGACCTCAGAGCACATAAAACCCACTTCCAATGAAATGACTCAAGAGCACACTTAAAACCCGCTTCAAAGAAATGACTCCAGAGCACTTAAAAACTCTCTTCCAAAGAAATGACTCCAGAGCACTTAAAAACCCGCCTCCAAAGAAATGTGTCCAGAGCACTTAAAACCCGCCTAAACGAAATGACTCCAGACCACTTAAGAACCCGTTTCAACGAAATGACTCCAGACCACTTAAAAACCGGTTCCAACGACAGGACACAGAACACTTAAAAACGCTCTTCCAAAGAAATGAATCCAGAGGACTTAAAAACACGCTTAACGAAATGTGTCCAGAGGACTTAAAAACCCGCTTCAACGAAATGAATGCAGAGCACTTAAATACCCAATTCCAACGAAATGACTCCAGACCCTTAAAAACCGCTGTGAAAAATGACTCAAGAGCACTAAAAACCCACTTCCAAAGAAATGACTCCAGAGCACTTAAAACCCGCCTAAACGAAATGACTCAGAGTAGTTAAAAACCTGCTTCCAACGAAATGCTTCCAGAGCACGTAAAAACCGCTTTCAACGAAATGACTCTAGAGCAGTTAATAACCCGCTTCTAACGAAATGACTCAGAGCACTTAAAACCCGGTTCCAACGATAGGCCACAAGAACAAT
>JAEOAE010002174.1:0-34277 GCA_036365155.1 Meriones psammophilus | reverse complement strand
TGTTATGTTTTTGTTCTTCTGATGGAAACTTGTTTCTGTACTGTACAGTGTGATATATCACTTTCCAGTTTTCCTGTTAATAATAATTGAACGGGCTACACGTATGTGAATTACGCTCACAAAGTTTTGCTTTGCGCTTTTTTCTTTCAATGGAAACTTGTTCCTGTGCTGTACAGTTCGATATATCACTTTTCAGTTTTCCTGTAATAATAATTGAACTGGCGACACGTATGTGAATTAGTATACAAAGATGTGCTTTGCTTTTCTGTTCTTTCGATGGAAAATTGTTTCTGTGCTGTACAGTGCGATATATCACTTTCAGTTTTCCTGTATTCCTATTTGAGCGGCGACACACATGTGATTCCGTTTAAATGTAGTGATTTGTTCTTCTGTTCTTTCTCGATGGAAACTTGTTTCTGTACCATACAGTCGATATATCACTTTTCAGTTTTCCTGTATTCCTAACTGAGCAAGTGACACACATGTGATTTAGTTTAGAGAGTAGTGCTTTGCGTTTATGTTCTTTCCTTGGAAATTAGGAACAAGTTAGGTTAGGGTTAGGGTTAGGGTTAGTGTTAGGTTATGGTAGGTTTAGGGATAGGGTTAGGCGTTAGGGTTAGGTTTAGGGTTAGGATTAGGTTAGGGTTATAATAGGGTTAGGGTTAGCGTTAGGGGTAGGTTTAGGAGGTTAGGTTAGGTTAGGGCGTTATGGTTAGGGTTAGGTCACTTTCAGTTTTCCTGTTATATTAATTGAACAGGCCACACGTATGTGAAATAGTTTTCAAAGTTGTGCTTTATGCTTTCTGTTCTTTCAAGAACCTTGTTTCTTTGCCATACATTTCGATATATCGCTTTTCAGTTTTCCTGTATTCCTAATTGAGCGAGCAACACACATGTGATTTAGTTTACAAAGTAGTGTGTTGTGTTTCTGTTCTTCTGATGGAAACTTGTTTCTGTGCTGTATAATGTGATATATCACTTTTGAGTTTTCCTGTTAACAATAATTGAACAGGCTACACGTATGTGAATTGCTCACAAAGTTTTGCTTTATGCTTTTTTTCTTTCAATGGAAACTTGTTCCTGTGCTGTACAGTTCGATATATCACTTTTCAGTTTTCCTGTTATAATAATTGAATGGGCGACACGTAGGAGAATTATTTTACAAAGTTGTGCTTTGCCTTTCTGTTCTTTGATGGAAACTTGTTCCTGTGCTGTACAGTGCAATATATCACTTTTCAGTTTTCCTGTATTCCTAATTGACTGAGCGACACATGTGATTCCGCTTAAAAGTAGTGTTTTGCTTTTCTGTTCTTCTGTTGTAAACTTGTTCCTGTGCTGTACAGTGCGATATGTCACTTCAGTTTTCCTGTATTCCTATTTGAGCGAGCGACACACATGTGATTTAATTTACAAAGTAGTGCTTTGCTTTCTGATCTTTTGCTCGATACTTGTTCCTGTACTATACAGTGAAATATATCCCTTTTCAGTTTTCCTCTTATAATAATTGAATGGGCGGCACGTGATGTGAATTATTTTACAAAGTTGTGCTTTCCGCTTCTGTTCTTTCGATGGAAACGTGTTTCTAAGTCTTACAGTGCGAAATGACACTTTCAGTTTTCCTGTATTCCTCATTGAGCAAGCGACACACATGTGATTCCGCTTAAAAAGTAGTGCTTTGCGCTTTCTGTTCTTCTGTTGGAAACTTGTTCCTGTGCTGTACAGTGCGACATATCACTTTTCAGTTTTCCTGTATTCCTAATTGAGCGAGCGACACACATGTGATTTAATTTACAAAGTAGTGCTTTGCGTTTATGGTCTGTCCTTGGAAACTTGTTAGGTTAGGGTTAGTGTTAGGGTTAGGGTTAAGCGTTAATTGTAGGGTTAGGTTTAGGGTTAGGATTAGCGTTAGGGTTAGGATTAGGTTTAGGTTAGGGTTAGGGTTAGGGGTTAGAGTTTGGGTTAGGGTTATATCACTTTTCAGTTTTCCTGTTACAATAATTGAACGGGCGACACTTATGTGAATTAGTTTACAAAGTTGTGCTTTGCGCTTTCTGTTCTATCGATGGATATGTGTTTCTGTGCTATATACTGGGATATATCACTTTTCAGTTTTCCTGTATTCCTAATTGAGCGAGCGAAACTCATGTGATTCTGTTTAAAAGTAGTGCTTTGCGCTTTCTGTTCTTTCGCTTTGAACTTGTTCCTGTGCTGTACAGTGCGATATATCACTTTTCAGTTTTCCTGTAATAATAATTGAACTGGCGACACGTATGTGAATTAGTATACAAAGATGTGCTATGCTTTTCTGTTCTTTTAATGGAAACTTGTTTCTGTGCTGTACAGTGCGATATATCACTTTCAGTTTTCCTGTATTCCTATTTGAGCGAGCGACACACATGTGATTCCGCTTAAATGTCATGATTTGTTCTTCTGTTCTTTCGATGGAAACTTGTTTCTGTACCATACCGCGCAATATATCACTTTTCAGTTTTCCTGTATTCCTAATTGAGCAAGTGACACACATGTGATTTAGTTTAGAGAGTAGTGCTTTGCGCTTTTATGTTCTTTCCTTGGAAACTTGTTCCTGTTAGGGACAAGTAAGGGTTAGGTTAGGGTAGTGTTAGGGTTATGGTAGGTTTAGGGTTAGGTTAGGTTTAGGTGGGGTTAGGGTTAGGTTAGGGTTAGGTTTTGGGTTATGGTAGGTTAGGGTAGGGTTAGGGGTAGGTTTAGGAGGTTAGGGTTAGGGTTAGGGTTATGGTTAGGTTAGGTCACTTTTCAGTTTTCCTGTTATATTAATTGAACAGGCGACACGTATGTGAATTAGTTTACAAAGTTGTGCTTTGCCTTCCTGTTCTTCTGATGAAAACTTGTTTCTTTGCCATCAAGTTCGATATGTCACTTTTCAGTTTTCCTGTATTCCTAAATGAGCAGGCGACACACATATGATTCTGTTTAAAAGTAGTGCTTTGCTTTTTGTTCTTTCCTTGGGAACTTGTTCCTGTGCTGTACAGTGCGATATATCACTTTTCAGTTTTCCTCCTATAATAATTGAACGAGCCACACGCATGTGAATTATTTTACAAAGTAGTGCTTTGCATTTCTGTTCTTTTGATGGAAACTTGTTTCTGTACCCTACAGTGCGATATATCACTTTTCAGTTTTCCTGTATTCCTAATTGAGCAAGTGACACACATGTGATTCCGTTTAAAAGTAGTGCTTTGCTTTTCTGTTTTATCTTTCTGAACCTGTTCCTGTGTTGTACAGTGTGATATATCACTTTTCAGTTTTCCTGTATTCATAATTGAGCAAGTGGCACACATGTGATTTAGTTTACAAAGTAGTGCTTTGCGCTTTTTTCTTTCGTTGGAAACTTGTTCCTGTTAGGAACAATTTAGGTTAGGTTAGGGTAGGGTTAGTGTTAGGTTAGGTAGGTTTAGGTTAGGGTTAGGGTTAGGGTTAGGGTTAGGGTTAGGGTTAGGGTTAGGTTTAGGTGTTAGGTTAGGTTAGGCTTATATCACTTTTCAGTTTTCCTGTTATAATAATTGAACAGGCGACACATAATGTGAATTAGTTTTCAAAGTTGTGCTTTGCTTTTCTGTTCTTTTGAAGAACCTTGTTTCTTTGCCATACATTTCGATATATCGCTTTTCAGTTTTCCTGTATTCCTAATTGAGCGAGCAACACACATTTGATTTAGTTTACAAAGTAGTGTATTTTGTTTCTGTTCTTCTGATGGAAACTTGTTTCTGTGCTGTACAATGTGATATATCACTTTTCAGTTTTCCTGTTAATAATAATTGAACAGGCTACACGATGTGAATTCGCTTCACAAAGTTTTGCTTTATGCTTTTTTTCTTTCAATGGAAACTTGTTCCTGTGCTGTACAGTTCGATATATCACTTTTCAGTTTTCCTGTTATAATAATTGAATGGGCTTACACGTATTTGAATTAGTTTACAAAGTTGTGCTTTATGATTCTGTTCTTTCGATGGAAACTTGTTTCTGGGCCTTACAGTGCAAGATAACACTTTCAGTTTTCCTTTTCCTAATTGAGTGAGCGACACACATGTGATTCCGTTTAAAAGTAGTGCTTTGCCTTTCTGTTCTTTCGTCTCAAATCTTGTTCCTGTGCTATACAGTGCCTTATATCACTTTTTTGAATTTTTCTGTATTCCTAATTGAGCGAGTGGCACACATGTGATTTATTTAACAAAGTAGTGCTTTGCATTTATGTTCTTTCATTGGAAAATTGTTCCTGTTAGGAACAAGTAGGGTTAGGTTAGGTTATGGTAGGGTTAGGGTTAGAGTTAGGGTTAGGGTTAGGATTAGGTTAGGGTTAGGGTTAGGGTTAGGTTAGGGCTTAGGGGTAGGGTCAGGATTATATCAATTTTCAGTTTTCCTGTTATAATAATTGAACAGGCCACACAAATGTGAATTAGTTTACAAAGTTGTGCTTTGCATTTCTGTTCTTTCGATGAAAACTGGTTTCTTTGCCATACATTTCTATATAGCGCTTTTCAGTTTTCCTGTATACCTAATTGAGCGAGCGACACTCATGTGATTTAGTTTACAAAGTATTACTATCCGTTTTTGTTCTTCTGTTGGAAACTTGTCTGTGCTGTACAGTGTAATATATCACTTTTCAATTTTCCTGTTATAATAATTGAACGGGTGACACATAGGAGAATTATTTTACAAAATTGTGCTTTATGCTTTCTGTTCTTTTATGGAAACTTGTTCCTGTGCTGTACAGTGCAATATATCACTTTTCAGTTTTCCTGTATTCCTAATTGACTGAGCGACACACATGTGATTCCATTTAAAAGTAGTGTTTTGCTTTTCTGTTCTTCTGTTGTAAACTTGTTCCTGTGCTGTACAGTGCGATATATCACTTCTCAGTTTTCCTGTATTCCTAATTGAGCGAGCGACACACATGTGATTTAATTTACAAAGTAGTGCTTTGCGTTTCTGATCTTTTGCTCGATACTTGTTCCTGTACTATACAGTGAAATATATCCCTTTTCAGTTTTCCTCTTATAATAATTGAATGGGCGGCACGTATGTGAATTATTTTACAAAGTTGTGCTTTCCGTTTCTGTTCTTTCGATGGAAACGTGTTTCTATGTCTTACAGTGCGAAATGACACTTTTCAGTTTTCCTGTATTCCTCATTGAGCAAGAGACACACATGTGATTCCGTTTAAAAGTAGTGCTTTGCGTTTCTGTTCTTCTGTTGGAAACTTGTTCCTGTGCTGTACAGTGCGACATATCACTTTTCAGTTTTCCTGTATTCCTAATTGAGCGAGCGACACACATGTGATTTAATTTACAAAGTAGTGCTTTGAGTTTCTGATCTTTTGCTCGATACTTGTTCCTGTACTATACAGTGAAATATATCCCTTTTCAGTTTTCCTCTTATAATAATTGAATGGGCGGCACGTATGTGAATTATTTTACAAAGTTGTGCTTTCCGTTTCTGTTCTTTTGATGGAAACGTGTTTCTGTGTCTTACAGTGCGAAATGACACTTTTCAGTTTTCCTGTATTCCTAATTGAGCAAGCGACACACATGTGATTTAGTTTACAAAGTAGTGCTTTGCTTTTCTGTTCTTTCATTCGAAAGTTGTTCCTGTGCTGTACAGTGCGATATTTCTCTTTTCAGTTATCCTGTATTTCTAATTTAGCAAGTGACACATGTGATTTAATTTACAAAGTAGTGCTTTGCGTTTATGGTCTGTTCTGGAAACTTGTTCCTATTAGGAACAAGTTGGGGTTAGGGTTAGTGTTATGGTTAGGGTTAGCGTTAGCGTAGGGTTAGGTTTAGGGTTAGGATTAGCGTTAGGGGTTAGGATTAGGTTTAGGTTAGGGTTAGGGTTAGGGTTAGAGTTTGGGTTAGGTTATATCACTTTTCAGTTTTCCTGTTACAATAATTGAACGGGCGACACTTATGTGAATTAGTTTACAAAGTTGTGCTTTATGCTTTCTGTTCTATCGATGGATATGTGTTTCTGTGCTATATACTGGGATATATCACTTTTCAGTTTTCCTGTATTCCTAATTGAGCGAGCGAAACTCATGTGATTCTGTTTAAAAGTAGTGCTTTGCTTTTCTGTTCTTTCGTTCGAAACTTGTTCTTGTGCTGTACAGTGCGATATATCACTTTTCAGTTTTCCTGTAATAATAATTGAACTGGCGACACGTATGTGAATTAGTATACAAAGATGTGCTATGCTTTTCTGTTCTTTCGATGGAAACTTGTTTCTGTGCTGTACAGTGCAATATATCACTTTTCAGTTTTCCTGTATTCCTATTTGAGCGAGCGACACACATGTGATTCCGCTTTAAATGTAGTGATTTGTTCTTCTGTTATTTCGATGGAAACTTGTTTCTGTACCATACAGTCGATATATCACTTTTCAGTTTTCCTGTATTCCTAATTGAGCAAGTGACACACATGTGATTTAGTTTAGAGAGTAGTGCTTTATGCTTATGTTCTTTCCTGGAAACTTGTTCCTGTTAGGACAAGTTTAGGTTAGGTTAGGGTTAGTGTTAGGGTTATGGTAGGTTTACGGTTAGGGTTAGGCGTTAGGTTAGGTTAGAGGTTAGGGTTTGTGTTATGGTAGGGTTATGGTTAGCGTTAGGGGTAGGTTTAGGAGGGTTAGGTTAGGGTTAGGGGTTATGGTTAGGTTAGGTCACTTTTCAGTTTTCCTGTCATATTAATTGAACCGCAACACGATGTGAATTAGTTTACAAAGTTGTGCTTTTATGCTTGTTCTTTTGATGAAAACTTGTTTCTTGTCATAATTTCCATATATCGCCAGTTTCCCTGTATTCCTAATTGAGTGAGCAACTGTATTCCTAACTGAGTGAGCAATACACATGTGATTTTAGTTTAGAAAGTAGTGCTTTTTTAGAAAGTAGTGCTTTCTGTTCTTCTGTTGGAAACTTGTTTATATGCTGTAAAGTGTTATATATCACTTTTGAGTTTTCCTGTTATAATATTTGAATGGACGACACGTATGTGAATTATTTTACAATGTTGTGCTTTGAGTTTCTGTTCTTTCGAGGGAAACGTGTTCCTGTGCTGTACAGTTCGATGTATCACTTTTCAGTTTTCCTGTTATAATAATTGTACGGGCGACACGTGTGTGAATTAGTTTACAAAGTTGTGCTTTATGCTTTCTCTTCTCCGATGGAAACTTGTTTTTGTGCCATACAGTGCGAGATAACACTTTTCAGTTTTCCTGTATTCCTAATGGCGCGAGCGACACACATGTGATTCCGATTAAATGTAGTGCTTTGCTTTTCAGTTTTTTTGTTCGAAACTTTTTCCTGTGGTGTAGAGTGCATTATATCACTTTTAAGTTTTCCTGTATTCCTAATTGAGCGAGTGGCAAACATGTGATTTAGTTTACAAAGTAGTGCTTTGCGCTTATGTTCTTTCATTTGAAATTGTTCCTGTTAGGAACAAGTTAGGTTAGGTAAGGGTTAGGGTTAGGGTTAGGGTTAGGTTAGGGTTAGGGTTATGGTTAGGTTATATCAATTTTCAGTTTTCCAGTTATAATAATTGAACAGTCGACACGTATGTGAATTAGTTTGCAAAGTTGTGCTTTGTGTTTCTGTTCTTTCGATTAAAACTTGTTTCTTTGCCGTACATTTCAATATATCACTTTTCAGATTTCCTGTATTCCTAATTGAGCTAGCGACACACATGTGATTTCGTTTACAAAAGAAGTGCTTTATGCTTGTTCTTCTGTTGGAAAATTTTGCTGTGCTGTACAGTGTGATATATCACTATTTAATTTTCTTTTATCATAATTGAACGGGAAACACTTATGTGAATTAGTTTAAAAAGTTGTGCATTGCGCTTTCTGTTCTTTCGATGGAAACTTGTTTCTGTGCCGCACAGTGCAAGATAACACTTTTCAGTGTTCCTGTATTCCTAATTGAGCGAGCAACACACATGTGATTCTGTTTAAAAGTAGTGCTTTGGTTTTCTGTTCTTTCGTTGGAAACTTGTTCCTTTAGGAACAAATTAGGTTTAGGTTAGGGTTAGGGTTAGGGTTAGGGTTAGGGTTAGGGTTAGGGTTAGGGTTAGGGTTAGCGTTAGGGTTAGGGTTACTGGGTTAGGGTTAGAGTTAGGGTTAGGGTTAGGGTTAGGGTTAAGGTTAGAGTCAGGTTAGGGTTAGGGTTAGGGTTACAGGCTTTGGGTTACAGGGTTAGGGTTAGGTTAGGGTTAGGGTTATATCACTTTTCAGTTTTCCTGTTATAATAATTGAACAGGCAACACTTATATGAATTAGTTTACAAAGTTGTGCTTTGCTTTTCTGTTCTTTCGATGGAAACTTGTTTCTGTGCCGTACAGTGCGAGATAACACTTTTGAGTTTTCATGTATTCCTAATTGAGCGAGCGACACACATGTGATTCCTTTTAAAAGTAGTACTTTGCTTTTCTGTTCTTTGGTTGGAAACATGTTCCTGTGCTGTATGGTGCGATATATCACTTTTCAGTTTTCCTGTATTCCTAATGGAACGGGAAACACGCATGTGATTTTGTTTCCAAAGTTGTGCTTTACCTTTCTGTTCTTACATTGGAAACTTCTTCCTGTAATCCAAAGTGGAAGATATCACTTTTCAGTATTCCTGTATTCCTAATTGTTCAGGTGACACACATGTTAATTAGTTTACAAGTTGTGCTTTACATTTCTGTTCTTTCATTGGAAACTTGTTTCTGTGAGGTACAGTGCAAGATATCAGTTTTCAGTTTTCCTGTATTCCTATTTGAACGGGCGACACACATTTGATTTATTTTCCAAAGTTGTGCTTTGCATTTCTGTTCTTACATTGGAAAATTCTTTCTATGCTCTAAAGTGGGAGATATCACTTTTCAGTTTTCCTGTATTCCTAATTGAGCGGGCCACACAAATGTGATTTAGTTTAAAAAGTTGTACTTTGCCTTTCTATTCTTTTGTTGTAAACTTCTTTCTATGCACTACAGTGGGAGATATCACTTTTCAGTTTTCTTGTATTTCTAATTGAACGGGCTACATACATGTTACTTAGTTTACAAACTTTTGATTTACATTTCTGTTCTTTATTTGGAATCATCTTTCTGTGCACTACAGTGGGAGATATCACTTTTCAGTTTTCCTGGATTCCTAATTCAACAGGTGACACACATGTGATTTAGTTTCCAATGTTGTGCTTTGCTTTTCTGTTCATTCATTGCAAACTTCTTTCTGTGCTCTAGAGTGGAAGATATCACTTCAGTTTTCTTGTATTCCTAATTGTGCAGGGGACACACAGGTTGCATAGTTTACAAAGTTGTGCTTTACATTTCTGTTCATTCGTTGGAAACTTGTTAGTGTGAGGTACAATGCGAGATATCACTTTTCAGTTTTCCTGTATTCCTAATTGAACGGGTGACACACATATGATTTAGTTTCCAAAGTTGTGCTTTATGCTTTCTGTTTTTTATTGAAACTTCTTTCTCTGCTCTAAAGTGGGAGATATCACTTTTCAGTTTACTTGTATTCCTAATTGTGCAGGGGACACACAGGTTGCATAGTTTACAAAGTTGTGCTTTACATTTCTGTTCTTTCATTGGAAACTTGTTTCTGTGAGGTACAATGCGAGATATCACTTTTCAGTTTTCCTGTATTCCTAATTGAACGGGTGACACACATGTGATTTAGTTTCAAAAAGTTGTGCTTTGCGCTTTCTGTTTTTATTGGAAACTTCTTTCTGTGCTCTAAAGTGGGAGATATCACTTTTCAGTTTTCCTCTATTCCTAATAGTGCAGGCGACACACTTGTTACTTAGTTTACAAAGTTGTTCTTTACATTTCTGTACTTTCGTTGGAAATTTCTTTCTGTGCTCTCAAGTGGGAGATCTCACGTTTCAGTTTTTCTGTATTCCTAATGGAACGGGCGACACAAATGTGATTTAGTTTACAAAGTTTTGCTTTGCCTTTCTATTCTTTTGTTGGAAACTTGTTTCTGTGCACTACTGTGGAGATATCACATTTCAGTTTTCCTGTATTCCTAATTGAGAGGGCTATACACATGTTACTGAGCATACAAAGTTGTGCTTTACATTTCTGTTCTTTCCTTGGAAACTTGTTTCTGTGAGGTACAGTGCGAGATATAACTTTTCAGTTTTACTGTATTCCTAATTGTGCAGGCGACACACATGTTACTTAGTTTTCAAAGTTGTGCTTTGCCTTTCGGTCTTTGTGGAAACTTGTTTCTGTGAGGTACAGTGCGAGATATCACTTTTCAGTTTTCCTGTATTCCTAATTGAACCGGCGACACAGATGTGATTTATTTTCCAAAGCTCTGCTTTGTGTTTATGTTCTTTCATTGGAAACTTCTTTCTGTGCTCTAAAGTGGGACATATCACTATTCAGTTTTCCTGTATTCCTAATTGAGCGGGCGACACAAGTGTGATTTATTTTAAAAAGTTGTGCTTTGCCTTTATATTCTTTTGTTGGAAACTTGTTTCTATGCACTACAGTGGGTGATATCACTTTTCAGTTTTCTTGTATTCCTAATTGTGCAGGGGACACACAGGTTGCATAGTTTACAAAGTTGTACTTTACATTTCTGTTCTTTTGTGGGAAACTTGTTTCTGTGAGGTACAGTGCGAGATATCATTTTTCAGTTTTTATATATTCCTAATTGAACTTGCAAAACAGATGTGATTTCTTTTCCAAAGCTCTGCTTTGTGTTTATGTTCTTTCATTGGAAAATTCTTTCTGTGCTCTAAAGTGGGAGTTATCACTTTTCAGTTTTCCTGTATTCCTAATTGAACAGACAACACACATGTTACCTAGTTTACAAAATTGTGCTTTACATTTGTGTTCTTTTTTTGGAAACTTCTTTCTTTGCACTACAGTGGGAGATATCACTTTTCAGTTTTCCTGTATTCCTAAGTCAATGGGCGACACACATGTAATTTAGTTTCCAAAGTTGTGCTTTGCCTTTCTGTTCTTTCATTGAAACTTCTTTATTTGCTCTAAAGTGGGAGATATCACTTTTCAGTTTTCCCGTATTCCTAATTGTACAGGCGACACACATGTTAAGTAGTTTACAAAGTTGTGCTTTACATTTCTCTTCTTTCATTGGAAACTTGTTTCTTTTAGGTACAGTGCGAAATATCATTTTTCAGTTTTCATGTAATCCTAATTGAACTGGCGACACCCATGTGATTTAGTTACCAAAGTTGTGCTTTGCATTTCTGTTCTTTCATTGGAAACTTGTTTCTTTGAGGTACAGTGCGAAATATCATTTTTCAGTTTTCATGTAATCCTAATTGAACTGGCGACACACATGTGATTTAGTTACCAAAGTTGTGCTTTGCGTTTCTGTTCTTTCATTGGAAACTTCTTTCTGTGCTCTACAGTGGGAGATATCACTATTCAGTTTTCCTGTATTCCTAATGGAGCGGGCGAAACAAATGTTATTTAGTTTAAAAATTTGTGTTTTGCCTTTCTATTCTTTTGTTGGAAACTTGTTTCTATGCACTACAGTGGGAGATATCACTTTTCAGTTTTCTTGTATTTCTAATTGAACGGGCTACATACATGTTACTTAGTTTACAAACTTGTGATTTTCATTTCTGTTCTTTTTTTGGAATCATCTATCTGTGCACTACAGTGGGAGATATTACTTTTCAGTTTTCCTGTATTCCTAATGGAGCGGGTGACACACATGTTAAGTAGTTTGCAAAGTTGTGCTTTATATTTCTTTTCTTTCATTGGAAACTTGTTAGTGTGAGGTACAATGCGAGATATCACTTTTCAGTTTTTCTGGATTCCTAATTGAACAGGTGACACACATGTTGTGCTTTGCTTTTCTGTTCATTCATTGCAAACTTCTTTCTGTGCTCTAAAGTGGAAGATATCACTTTTCAGTTTTCATGTATTCCTAATTGTGCAGGGGACACACAGGTTGCATAGTTTACAAAGTTGTTCTTCACATTTCTGTACTTTCGTTGGAAATTTTTCTGTGCTCTCAAGTGGGAGATCTCACGTTTCAGTTTTTCTGTATTCCTAAAGGAACGGTTGACACAAATGTGATTTAGTTTACAAATTTTGCTTTGCCTTTCTATTCTTTTGTTGGAAACTTCTTTCTGTGCACTACTGTGGAGATATCACATTTCAGTTTCCCTGTATTCCTAATTGAGTGGGCTATACACATGTTACTGAGCATACAAAGTTGTGCTTTACATTTCTGTTCTTTCATTGGAAACTTGTTTCTGTGAGGTACAGTGAGATATAACTTTTCAGTTTTACTGTATTCCTAATTGTGCAGGCGACACACATGTTACTTAGTTTACAAAGTTGTGCTTTGCCTTTCTGTTCTTTTGTGGGAAACTTGTTTCTGTGAGGTACAGTGCGAGATATCACTTTTCAGTTTTCCTGTATTCCTAAGTAAATGGGCGACACACATGTGATTTAATTTCCAAAGTTGTGCTTTGCCTTTCTGTTCTTTCATTGGAAACTTCTTTCTTTGCTCTAAAGTGGGAGATATCACTTTTCAGTTTTCCCGTATTCCTAATTGTACAGGCGACACACATGTTAATTAGTTTACAAAGTTGTGCTTTACATTTCTGTTCTTTCATTGGAAACTTGTTTCTTTGAGGTACAGTGCGAGATATCATTTTTCAGTTTTCATGTAATCCTAATTTACCTGGCGACGCACATGTGATTTAGTTACCAAAGTTGTGCTTTGCGTTTCTCTTCTTTCATTGGAAACTTCTTTCTGTACTCTCAAGTGGGAGATATCACTATTCAGTTTTCCTGTATTCATAATTGAGCGGGCGACACACATGTTAAGTAGTTTGCAAAGTTGTGCTTTATATTTCTTTTCTTTCATTGGAAACTTGTTTCTCTGAGGTACAATGCGAGATATCACCTTTCAGTTTTCCTGTATTCTTAAGTCAATGGGCGACACACATGTGATTTAATTTCCAAAGTTGTGCTTTGACTTTCTGTTCTTTCATTTCTCTGCTCTAAAGTGGGAGATATCACTTTTCAGTTTTCCTGTATTCCTAATAGTGCAGGTGACACACATGTTACTTAGTTTACAAAGTTGTGCTTTACATTTCTGTTCTTTCATTGGAAACTTGTTTCTGTGAGGTACAGTGCAAGATATCACTTTTCAGTTTTCCTGTATTCCTATTTGAACGGGCGACACACATGTGATTTAGTTTCCAAAGCTGTGCTTTGCGTTTCTGTTTTTTATTGGAAACTTCTTTCTCTGCTCTAAAGTGGGAGATATCACTTTTCAGTTTTCCTCTATTCCTAATAGTGCAGGTGACACACATGTTACTTAGTTTACAAAGTTGTTCTTTACATTTCTGTACTTTTGTTGGAAATTTCTTTCTGTGCTCTCAAGTGGGAGATCTCACGTTTCAGTTTTTCTGTATTCCTAATGGAACGGGCGACACAAATGTGATTTAGTTTGCAAAGTTTTGCTTTGCCTTTCTATTCTTTTGTTGGAAACTTGTTTCTGTGCACTACTGTGGAGATATCACATTTCAGTTTTCCTGTATTCCTAATTGAGAGGGCTATACACATGTTACTGAGCATACAAAGTTGTGCTTTACATTTTTGTTCTTTCCTTGGAAACTTGTTTCTGTGAGGTACAGTGCGAGATATAACTTTTCAGTTTTACTGTATTCCTAATTGTGCAGGCGACACACATGTTACGTAGTTTTCAAAGTTGTGCTTTGCCTTTCTGTTCTTTTGTGGGAAACTTGTTTCTGTGAGGTCCAGTGCGAGATATCACTTTTCAGTTTTCCTGTATTCCTAATTGAACGGGCGACACAGATGTGATTTATTTTCCAAAGCTCTGCTTTGTGTTTATGTTCTTTCATTACACACTTCTTTCTGTGCTCTAAAGTGGGAGATATCAATTTTCAGTTTTCCTGTATTCCTAATTGAACGGATGACACACATGTTACTTAGATTACAAAGTTGTCTTTTACATTTGTGTTCTTTTGTTGGAAACTTCTTTCTGTGCACTACAGTGGGAGATATCACTTTTCAGTTTTCCTGTATTCCTAAGTCAATGGGCGACACACATGTGATTTAGTTTCCAAAGTTGTGCTTTGCCTTTCTGTTCTTTTATTGGAAACTTCTTTCTTTGCTCTAAAGTGGGAGATATCACTTTTCAGTTTTCCCGTATTCCTAATTGTACAGGTGACACACATGTTAATTAGTTTACAAAGTTGTGCTTTACATTTCTTTTCTTTCGTTGGAAACTTGTTTCTTTGAGGTACAGTGCGAGATATCATTTTTCAGTTTACATGTAATCCTAATTGAACTGGCGACACACATTTGATTTAGTTACCAGAGTTGTGCTTTATGCTTGTTCTTTCATTGGAAACTTCTTTCTGTGCTCTAAAGTGGGAGATATCACTATTCAGTTTTCCTGTATTCCTAAATCAGCAGGGAACACAAATGTTATTTAGTTTACCAAGTTGTGCTTTGCCTTTGTGTTGTATTGTTGGAAACTTGTTTCTGTTTACTAGAGTGGGAGATATCAAATTTGAGTATTCCTGTATTCCTAATTGAGCGAGTGACACACATGTGATTTAGTTTACATAGTTGTGCTTTGCCTTTCTGTTCTTTTGTTGGAAACTTGTTTGTGTGAACTACAGTGGAAGATATCACTATTCAGTTTTCCTGTATTCCTAATTGAGCGGGCGACACAAATGTGATTTTGTTTCCAAAGTTGTGCTTTGCCTTGCTTTTCTTTCATTGGATACTTCTTTCTGTACTCTAAAGTGGAAAATATCACTTTTCAGTTTTCCTGTATTCCTAATTTTGCAGGAGACACACATGTTACTTAGTTTACAAAGTTGTGCTTTGCCTTTCTATTCTTTTTTTGTAAACTTGTTTCTGTGAACTACAGTGCGACATATCACTTTTCATTTCTCCTGTATTCCTAATTGACCAGGTGACACACATGTTACTTCGTTTACAATGTTGTGCTTAACATTTCTGTTCTTTAATTGGAAACTTGTTTCTGTGAGGTACAGTGCAAGATATCACTTTTTAGTTTTCCTGTATTCCTAATTGTGCAGGTGACACACATGTGATTTAGTTTCCAAAGTTGTGCTTTGCGTTTCTGTTCTTTCATTGGAAACTTCTTTCTGTGCTCTAAAATGGGAGATATCACTTTTCAGTTTTCCTGTATTCCTAATTGTGCAGGTGACACACCTGTGATTTAGTTTCTAATGTTGTGCTTTGCGTTTCTGTACTTTTATTGGGAACTACTTTCTGTGCTCTAAAGTGGGAGGGTTAGGGTTAGAGGTTAGGGTTAGGGTTAGGGTTAGGGTGAGGGTTAGGGTTAGGATTAGGGGGTTAGGGTTAGGGTTAGGGATATATCACTTTTCAGTTTTCCTGTTATAATAATTGAACGGGCGACACGTATGTGAATTAGGTTACAAAGTTGTGCTTTGTGTTTCTGTTCTTTCGATGGAAACTTGTTTCCATGGCGTACTGTGCAAGATAACACTTTTCCGTTTTCCTGTATTTCTAAGTGAGCGAGCAGCACTCATGTGATTCCGTTTAAAAGTAGTCCTTTGCTTTTCTCTTCTTTTTCGCTCAAACTTGTTCCTGTGCTGTACCATACGGTATATCACATTTCAGCTTTCCTGTATTGCTAATTGAGCGAGTGACACACAAGTGATTTAGGTTACAAAGTAGTGCTTTGTGGTTATGTTCATTCGTTGGTAACTTGTTCCTATTAGGAACAAGTTAGGGTTAGTGTTAGGTTAGGATTAGGTTAGGTTAGGGTTATATCACTTTTCAATTTTCTTGTTATAATAATTGAACAGGCGACACGTATGTGAATTAGTTTCATAGATGTGCTTTGCGTTTCTGTTCTTTCGATGAAAACTTGTTTCTTTGCTGTAAAGTTCGATATATCACTTTTCAGCTTTCCTGTACTCCTAATTGAGCGAGTGACACACATGTGATTTAGTTTTCAAACTAGTGCTTTGTCTTTATATTCTTTAGTTTGAAACTTGTTCCTGTTAGGAACAAGTTAGGGTTAGGGTAAGGGTTAAGGTTAGGGTTAGGGTAGGCTTAGGGGTAGGGTTAGGGTTACAGGTTAGGATTAGGATTAGGGATATGGTTATGGTGACAGGGTTAGGGGGTAGGGCTAGGGGTTAGGGTTAGGGTTAGGGTTAGGGTTAGGTTATATCACTTTTCAGTTTTCCTGTTAAAATAATTGAACAAGCGACACATATGTGAATTAGTTTACAAAGTTGTGCTTTGCATTTCTGTTCTTTCGATGAAAAATTGTTTCTTTGCTGTAAGTTCGATATATCACTTTTCAGTTTTCCTGTAGTCCTAATTGAGCGAGCCACAAAAATGTGATCTAGTTTACAAAGTATTGCTTTGCGTTTCTGTTCTTCTGTTGGAAATTTGTTCCTGTGCTGTACAGTGTAATATATCACTTTTCAGTTTTTCTGTATTCCTAATTGAGCGAGTGACACACATGTGATTTAGTTTACAAAGTAGTGCTTTGCATTTATGTTCCTTCGTTGGAAAATTTTTCCTGTTAGAAATAAGTTAGTGTTAGGGTTAGGGTTATGGTTAGGGTTAGGTAGGGTTACGCTTAGGTTAGGGTTAGGTTTAGAGGGTTAGGGTTAGGGTTAGTGTTAGTGTTAGGTTAGGTTAGGGTTAGGGTTAGAGGGTTATGGTTAGGGTTAGAGGGTTAGGTTAGGTTTAGGGTTAGGGTTAGGGTCAGGGTCAGGGTCAGGATCGGTGTCAGGGTCAGGGTTAGGTTAGGGGGAATTAGGTTAGGGTTCAGGGTTAGGGTTAGGGTTAGGGTTAGGAGTTAAAGTCAGGATTAGGGTTAGGCTTGGGGGTTAGGGTTAGGCTTAAGGTTAGGGTTAGGTTAGGTTAGGGGTTAGGGTTAGGGTTAGGGTTAGGGTTAGGGGTTAGGGTTAGGGTTAGGGGGTCAGGGTTAGGTTAGGGGTCAGTGTCAGTGTCAGGGTCAGTGTTAGGTTAGGCTAGGCAATGGCTAGTTCTGGGGCTGGGGCTGGAGCCTAGGGCTGGAACTAGGGGACTAGGGGTCTAGGGCTAGGGCTAGGGGGCTAGGAGGCTAGGTCTGGGGCTAGGGGGCTATGGGGCTAGGGCTAGAGGGCTAGGGCTAGGGGCTAGCGAGCGAGGGATTGGGCTAGGACTAGGACTAGGCTAAGGGGCTAGGGATAGGGATAGGGGCCAGGTTTAGGGGATAGGGGACTAGGGGCTAGGCCTAGCCTAGGGCCAGGGGGGGCTAGGGGGATGGGGCTAGGGGATGGGGCTAGGCTGGGCTAGGGCTAGGGCTGGGCTGGGGCTAGGGGGGCTAGGGGGGGCTAGGGCTGGGGCTAGGGGCTAGGGCTGGGGCTAGGGCTGGGGGCTAGGCTAGGGGGCTAGGGCAGGGGCTAGGGCTAGGGCTAGGGGCCAGGCTAGGGGGCTAGAAGGCTACGGGGCTAGGAGGCTAGGGCTAGGGGGCTAGGGGCCAGGGGGCCAGAAGGCTACGGGCCAGGAGGCTAGGGCTAGGGGCCAGGGCTAGTGCCAGTGGGCCAGGGCATGGGTTAGGTAAGTGGTTAGGTTAGGGATAGGGGGCCAAGGGTTAGGGTCAAGGGTCAGGCCAGGGCCAGGGTCAAGGCCAGGACCAGGGCCGCCAGGGCCATGGCTAGGGCTGCCAGGGCCAGGGCTGCCAGGGCCAGGGCCAGGGCTGTCAGGCCAGGGCCAGGGCTGTCAGGGTCAGTTTCAGTGCTGTCAGAGTCAGGGTCAGGCCTTTCAGGGTTATGGTTAGGTGTTAGGGGTTAGGGTTCGGTTAGGGTTAGGGTTAGAGGTGAGGGGTTAGGGTTAGGGTTAGGGTTGGGGGTAGGGTTAGGGGTTAGGGGTTAGGTGTTAGGGCCAGGGTTAGGGTTAGGTTTAGGCCAGAGGGTTAGGGTTGGGGTTGGGGTTGGGGTTAGGGTTAGGGTTAGGGTTAGGTGTTAGGTTTAGGCCAGGGTTAGGGTTAGGATTGGGGTTGGGGTTGGTGTTAGACTTAGGTTAGGGTTAGGTTAGGGGTTAGGTTTAGGCTTAGGGTTAGGGTTAGGGTTAGGGTTGGGGTTAGGGTTAGGGTTAGGGTTAGGGTTAGGCCAGGGGTTAGGTTTAGGGGTTAGGGTTAGAGTTAGGCTGGGAATAGGGCTTGGGGTGGGCCTGGGGCCTGGGCCAGGCTTAGGCTTATGGTTATGGTTATGGTTACGGTTAGGTTAGGGTTAGGTTAGGGTTAGGGTTAGGGGTAAGGGTTAGGGGCTAGGATTAGGGATAGGGTTAGGGTTAGGGTTAGGGGTTAGGTTAGGCCAGGCCAGGGTTAGGCTTAGAGGATTAGGCTTAGGGTTAGAGGGTGAGGGTTAGGGTTAGGGGGTTAGCGTTAGGCTAAAGGTAGGGTTAGGTCAGGTCAGGGTCAGGTTAGGTTAGGGCTTGGGCTAGGGCTGGGGCTGGGGCTGGGGCTGGGGCTGGAGGCTAGGGCTGGAGCTACGGGGCTAGGGGGCTAGGGCTAGGGCTAGGGGGGCTAGGAGGCTGGGCTGCCGGGCCTAGGGCCTAGGGGCCAGGGCCAGGGGATAGGGGCCAGGGTTGGGGCCATGACTAGGACTAGGCCAGGTGGCTAGGGCTAGGCTAGGGGCCATGGCTAGGGGGGCCAGGGGAATAGGGTGCTAGGGCTAGGCTCGGGGCCCAGGGCTGGGGCTGGGGCTAGGGGCCAGGCCAGGGGCCAGGGCCAGGGCTAGGCTGAGTCTAGGGGGGCTAGGGGCTAGGGGCTAGGGCTTGGGCCAGAGCTAGGCCAGGGACTAGGGGCCAGGTCTAAGGCTAGGTGGCTAGGGCGGGGGCTAGGGCTCTAGTGCTAGGTGGCTAGGAGTAGGGCTAGGACTAGGGGCCAGGGCCAGGGGGGCCAGGGGATAGGGGGCTAGGAGGCTAGGGCTAGGGGGCTATGGCTAGGCCAGGGGCTAGGGCAAGGGGGTTAGGCTAGCAGGCTAGGGCTGGGGGCTATGGCTAAGGTTAGGTTAGGGTTATGGTTAGGTTAGGAGGTCAAGGGTTAGGGTCAATGGTCAGGCCAGGGTCAGGCCAGGGGCCAGGCTTGCCAGGACCAGGACCAGGGCTGCCAGGGCCAGGACAAGTGCTGCCAGGGCCAGGGCCAGGGCTGTCAGGGCTATCAGGCCACGCCAGGGCTGCCAGGGCCAGGGTTGTCAGTGTCAGGGCCAAGGCTGTCAGGGTCAGGGTCAGGGCTGTCAGGGTTAGGGTTAGGGTTAAGGGTTAGGTGTTAGGGTTAGGAGTTAGGGTTAGGGGGTCAAAGGTTAGGGTCAAGGGTCAAGGGCCAGGGCCCGGGCCAGGGCTGTCAGGGCCAGGGCCAGGGCCAGGGACAGTTCCGCAAGGGCTGCCAGGGCCAGGGCCGTCAGGGTTATCAGGGCCACGGCAAGGGCTGCCAGGGCCAGGGCTGTCAGAGTCAGGGCTAGGGCTGTCAGGCCAGGCCAGGGCTGTCAGGGCTATCAGGCCACGCCAGTGCTGCCAGGGCCAGGGCTGTCAGAGTCAGGCCAGGGCTGTCAGGATCAGGGCTAGGGCTGTCAGGCCAGAGCCAGGGCTGTCAGGCCAGGGCCAGGGCTCGGCCAGGGCCACGGCTGTCAGAGCCAGGGCCAGGGCTGTTAGGGTCAGGGCCAGGTCAGTCAGGGTGTTGGAAGCCACGTGATTTGTCTAGCGGCAGAAAAGCACGCGGACACATGGGTCCTTCCAGCACAAGCCTTTATTATAGTCAATCGATGAAAGGAGGAGAGGAGAGCGGGCCCGGCCACCTCGTGGGCGCAGGTGGCGCTCGCATTGGCCAAAGGACACCGTGGCATCCCATGGACCGCGGCCAGGGCCGGCAAACCCCGGGCGGGGAGAGAGGGAGGAGGAGAGGAAGAAGAGCACCAGGGCCCAGAAGTGGCACTGTTTATATAAGCCCTGGTCGCACCTAAGTGATGTGTCAATACCCTGATTGGCTGCTCACTCTTTACACTGCCTGATGACTCGGGCCCAGCGTGCTTAGTGTGCTTATGCAATTTGCGCCACCCGAGCATGCGTACTGCAGGGTTTTTTTTTTTTTTTACAGTTTGGAGGGCAAAATGTCAGCGCCACCTAGTGGCGTCTGAGTCTCAGCTCTCCACATCCCCCTTTTGTTTAGATAAATGAAAACTGCCTTAAAGCCTATAAGCGTGGCACAAGAGAGCCGTAAGCTCGATCAAGAGAGCTCCTTCTTTGGGGAGTAAGCGATCAAGAGCTTTAGATTACTTCCTTACCCCACCAGGTGCAATGGAGACAAGTCCTCTGGGTGCAGGGGCTAAGGGAGAAGATTAAAAAAGGAGGTGACACCCATTCCCGTGCAATGGAATAAAATTCCAGGGAGTGCAAGGGCTGTCATCCTCCTATCTAGGTACCATAGCCGCTTAGGCAAAGGCAACATTGACTTGGATCACTCATCGAATCAGGGCAATGGGTAAAACCCCTGAGGTGCATCGACTGAGTGTCACAGTCTGTTTTAATTTTTTAACATGGATAACCAAATTTTGGGAGATGATCCTTGTTTTAAGGCCACAAGTGTTTGCGCGATTGCGACCTAGTCACATTTATGTTGGGTATTGAGTTTGCAGAACAACCAGAGTAAAAACACTAAGCCCCAACATAGTGTTGCACCAAACATTCCAACCCCCACCCAATCTTAAAGTAAGAAAGAAACCCAGGGTAATAAGCCATCTGTGGGTGATGAATCCACTCGAGTAGAATTAGTGGTCATCTTCGCCGCCCTTGACTCTTCAAGTGGTAGCAGGTGTATCTGTTGAAAGATCATCTTCAGCTGTCACCAGCTTTCGCTTGTTCTTTTTCGTGTTCTTTCGATGGAAACTTGTTTCTGTGCTTTTGTGCCATACAGTGCGAGATGACACTTTTCAGTTTTCCTGTATTCCTAATTGAGCGTGCGACACAAATGTGATTCTGTTTAAATGTAGTGCTTTGCTTTTCTGTTTTTTCGTTCAAAACTTGTTCCTTTGCTGTACAACGCGATATATCACTTTTCAGTTTTCCTGTATTCCTCATTGAGCAACTGATACACATGTGATTTAGTTTACAAAGTAGTGATTTGTGCTTATGTTATTTTCGTTGGAAACTTGTTCCTGTTAGGAACAAGTTAGCGTTATTGTTAAGGTTAGGTTAGGGTTATTGTAGGGTTAGGTTTTTGGGTTAGGTTAGGTTAGGTTACGGTTAGGGTTAGCGCTTTTGGGTTATCGTTAGGGTTAATGTTAGGAGTTAGGTTAGGGTTATATCACTTTTCAGTTTTCTTTATAATAATTGAATGGGCAACACATGTGTGAATTAGTTTACAAAGTTGTGCTTTGAGCTTCTGTTCTTTCGATGGAAACTTGTTTCTGTGCAGTACAGTTCGAGATAACACTTTCAGTTTTCCTGTATTCCTAGTGGAGCAAGCAACACACATGTGATTCCATTTAAAAGTAGTGCTTTGCTTTTCTGTTCTTTCGTTGGAAACTTCTTCCTGTGCTGTACACTGCGATATATCACTTTTCAGTTTTCCTGTATTCCTGATTGAGCGAGCAACACACATGTGACTTAGTTTACGGGCGTAGTGCTTTATGCTTCTGTTCTTCTGTTGGAAACTTGTTTCTGTGCTGTACAGTGTGATATATCACTTTTCAGTTTTCCTGTATTCCTAATTGAGCGAGTGACACACATGTGATTCCATTTAAAAGTAGTCTTTGCTTTTCTGTTCTTTCTGCTCAAACTTGTTCTTGTGCTGTACAGTGTGATATATCACTTTTCAGGTCTCCTGTATTCCTAATTGAGCGAGTGACACACATGTGATTCAGTTTACAAAGTAGTGCTTTGCGCTTATGTTCTTTGTTGGAAATATGTTCCTGTAAGGAAACAAGTTAGGTTAGGATTAGGTTAGGTTAGGGTTATGGTTAGGGTTAGGGTTAGGTTAGGGTTAGGGTTTAGGTTGGGGTTAGGGGTTAGGGTTATGGTTAGGTTAGGATTAGGATTAGGTTAGGTGAGGGTTATATCACTTTTCAGTTTTCCTTTTTATAATAATTGAACATGAGACACATATGTGAATTAGTTTACTAAGTTGTGCTTTGCGTTTCTGTTCTTTAGATGGAAAGTTGATTCTGTGCTGTACAGTGCAATATATCACTTTTCAGTTTTCCTGTATTCCTAATTGAACAAGAAACACACATGTGATTTAGTTTACAAATTAGTGCTTTGTGTTTCTGTTCTTCTGTTGGAAAGTTATTTCTGTGCTGTACAGTGTCATATATCACTTTTTAGTTTTCCTGTTCTAATAATTGAACGGGCAACACGTATGTGAATTAGTTTACAAAGTTGTGCTTTGCTTTTCTGTTCTTTTGTTCGAAAAATGTTCCTGTGCTGTACATTGCGATATATCATTTTTCAGGTTTCCTGTATTCCTAATTGAGCGAAAGTGACACACATGTGATTTAGTTTACAAAGTAGTGCTTTATGCTTCTGTTCTTTCATTGGAAACTTGTTCCTGTCAGAAACAAGTTAGGTTAGGATTAGTGTTAGAGTTACAGTTAGGTTAGGTTAGGTTAGGTAGGGTTAGGCTTAGGCTTAGGGTTAGGGTTAGGTTAGGGTTAGGTTAGGGTTAGGCTAGGGTTAGGGCTAGGGCTAGGCTAGGGTTAGGGGTTAGGGTTAGTGTTAGGCTTATGGTTGGTTAGGCTTAGTGCTAGGCCACCGTTTAGGTTAGGTTAGGCCAGGGTTATATCACTTTACAGTTTTCCTGTTATAATAATTGAAGGGGCGACAGGTATGTGAATTAGTTTATAACGTTGTGCTTTGTGTTTCTGTTCTTTCGATGAAAACTTATTTCTTTGCCTTATGGTGCGAGATAACACTTTTCATTTTTCCTGTATTCCTAATTGAGCAAGTGACACACATGTGATTCCATTTAAAAGTAGTGCTTTGCTTTTCTGTTCTTTCATTCTAAACTTGTTCCTGTGCTGTCCAGTGCGATATATCACTTTTCAGTTTCCTGTATTCCTAATTGAGTGAGCGACACATGTGATTAACTTTACAAAGTAGTGCTTTGCGTTTCTGATCTTCTGTTGGAAACTTGTTCCTTGCTGTACAGTTCGATATATCACTTTTCAGTTTTCCTGTTATGATAATTGAACGGGCGACACGTATGTGAATTAGTTTGCAAAGTTGTGCTTTACGTTTGTTCTTTTGATGAAAACTTGTTTCTTTGCCATAATTTCCATATATCGCTTTTCAGTTTCCCTGTATTCCTAATTGAGTGAGAGACACACATGTGATTTAGTTTACAAAGTAGTGGTTTGCGTTTCTGTTCTTCTGTTGGAAACTTGTTTCTGTGCTGTACAGTGTGATATATCACTTTTCAGTTTTCCTGTTATAATAATTGAACGGGGGACACATATGTGAATTAGTTTACAAATTGTGCTTTATGCTTCAGTTCTTTCGATGAAAACTTGTTTCTTTGCCGCATTATTTCTATATATCGCTTTTTAGTTTTCCTGTATTCCTATTTGAGCGACGGACACACATGTGATTTAGTTCAGAAAATAATGCTTTGCGTTTCTGTTCTTCTGTTGGAAACTTGTTTCTGTGCAGTACAGTGTGATATATCACTTTTCAGTTTTCCTGTTATAATAATTGAACGGGCGACACATATGTGAATTAGTTTAAAAGTTGTGCTTTGTGCTTTCTGTTCTTTCGTTGGAAACTTGTTTCTGTGCTATACAGGAGAGATGATACTTTTCAGTTTTCCTGTATTCCTAATTGAGCGAGCGACACACATGTGATTCCGTTTAAAAGTAGTGCTTTGCTTTTTTGTTCTTTTGTTGGAAACTTGTTCCTGTGCTGTACACTGTGTTATATCACTTTTCAGTTTTCCTGTATTCCTAATTGAACGAGTGACACACATGTGATTTAGTTTACAATGTAGTGCTTTGCGTTTATGTTCTTTCATTGGAAACTTGTTCCTGTTAGGAACAAGTTAGGTTAGGTTTAGGTTAGGGCTTGGTTTAGGTTAGGTTAGGTTAGTGTTAGGTTAGGGTTAGGTTACGGGTTAGGTTAGGTTAGGTTAGGGTTAGGGGTTAGTCTTATATCACTTTTCAGTTTTCCTGTTATAATAATTGAACTGGCGACACGTGTGTGAATTAGTTTACAAACTTGTGCTTTGCGTTTCTGTTCTTTCGATGGAAACTTGTTTCTGTTCCGTAGAGTGCGAGATAACACTTTTCAGTGTTCCTATATTCCTAATGGAGCAAGCGACACACATGTGATTCCGTTTAAAAGTAGTGCTTTGCTCTTCTGTTTTTTTGTTGGAAACTTGTTCCTGTACTGTACAGTGCGACATATCAGTTTTCAGTTTTCCTATATTCCTAATTGAGCAAGCGACACACATGTGATTTAGTTTTCAAAGTAGTGGTTTGAGTTTCTGTTCTACTGTTGGAAACTTGTTTCTGTGCTGTACAGTGTGATATATCACTTTTTAGTTATCCTATTACAATAATTGAAAGGGCAACACGTATGTGAATTAGTTTACAAAGTTGTGCTTTGTGTTTCTGTTCTTTCAATGGAAACTTGTTTCTTTGCCATACAGTGCGAGATAACACTTTTCAGTTTTCCTGTATTCCTAATTGAGCGAGCGACACACATGTGATTCTGTTTAAATATAATGCTCTGCTTTTCTGTTCTTTCATTAGAAAATTGTTCCTGTGCTGTACAGTGCGTTATATCAATTTTCAGTTTTCCTGTATTCCTAATTGAGCGAGCGACACACACGTGATTCTGTTTAAATATAGTGCTTTGCTTTTCTGTTCTTTCATTAGAAAATTGTTCCTGTGCTGTACAATGCATTATATTACTTTTCAGTTTTCCTGTATTCCTAATTGAGTGAGTGACACACATGTGACTTAGTTTACAAAGTTGTGCTTTGCGTTTATATTCTTTCGTTGGAAATTTGTTCCTTTTAGGAACAAGTTAGCATTAGGTTAGGTTAGGTTAGGTTAGTTAGGGTTAGGTTAGGTTAGGGGTTAGGTTAGGTTAGGTTAGGTTAGTTTTAGGGGTTAGGCTTTGCCATGGTTAAGGTTAGGGTTATATCACTTTTCAGTTTTCCTGTCATAATAATTGAACAGGCAAGATGTATATGAATTAGTTTACAAAGTTGTGCTTTGTGTTTCTGTTCTTTCGATGAAAACTTGTTTCTTTGCAGTACACTTCAATACATCACTTTTCAGTTTTCCTATATTCCTAATTGAGCGAGCGACACACATGTGATTTACTTTACAAAGTAGTGCTTTATGCTTTCTGTTCTTGTGTTAGAAACTTGTTTCTGTGCTGTACAGTGTGATATATCACTTTTATTTTTCCTGTTATAATAATTGAACAGGACACACGTATGTGAATTAGTTTACAATGTTGTGCTTTACGTTTCTGTTCTTTCTTTTTTTTTTTTTAACTACGTTTATAGCAGCTTTATTTGTAATAGCCGAACCTGAAACAACCCAGATGTCCATCAATCGAGGAATGGGTACAGAAATTGTGGTATTTTTATACAATGGAATACTACTCAGCAATCAGAAAGGAGGAAATCATGAAATTTGCAAGCAAATGGTGGGATATAGAAAAGATCATTCTGAGGGAAATAACTCATATTTTTTAATGTTTCATATTTTTAAAAATTAATCTACCTCATGCAGTCACTTGCTACAACCATTCAATACTTTTGAGATTTGTTCTCATTTAACTTATCATTCTCTAATTTATCCCTTAAATGAATCAAATTTACAAGTCAGATTGAAAACAATTTTCCCCCAAGCCTGCCTCTAGCATTCTTATCTCATTATCATACCTATTTTACATGCTGTCACTCAAATTTTCTCAAAGCCTAACTCTGTCATGTTAATATTTATTAATACATGCAGATCATCATGAAAATCTGAGTAGGTGAAATACATATTTTCATATTCCACTAATAATATTATTTTACTTCATATATATTTACTGAAATATAGATACACATGTTTGCATATATATATATATATATATATATATATATATATATATATATATATCTTGTCACAATGCCATGTAATTATGAGTATACTGGGCAGTGATCTAAAGTACTCAAATTTTAAGTTCTGAAACTAAGTTGATATAACTTTACCCTGTGTAAAATCCTGTGTGTACAACCCAAATATGAAATTATAGTATTGAGTATCCATGGCTCACTGTAAGATGGTCAGAGCATAGTAGTATTATATATGTGTTTGATATCAACATCTAAAAATGGAAAGCTATGCTTCTGATTGGTTGTGTTTCTATTCATTCACTTAACTCACATTTATTAAAATTTGACAGTGAATAATGTCAATATTTTAACCTTACCAAGTAAAATATTTTTAAAATCTTCTGGAACTTATTAGAAGATCATAATATGCTACATAGAAAATTTTAGATGACAATGTGGGTTTTGCATTTTAGTCTGTTATATGATGGTTTATATTTATTGAATTATATACATTGAATTATCCCTAAATTTCTCAGATGAAGCCTAGTTGATCATGTTGGTTGATGTTTTTGATGTGTTTCTGAATTTTTTTTTATCTTTTATCTTTTTTTTTCAATGCAGTTTATTCAGGAACCTTGAACAATCATCTGACCCTGGGGAAAGCCAGCCCACTTTAAATAGCCTCTGGGTAGCCAACCACAGCATGCCACGTGGCAATGCAGATAGGTCCACATACATGGAAGCAAGGCAGATCCTCAGCCTTAGCCAAATGGGGAGTTGTTTGAGACAGAGAGCACTCACCATCCGGAAGGTGGAAGGCAGAAACCAGCTCCATCTTTCAGGCGCGGCATTACGCAGCTCTCTACAGTGCCCCCTTTTTGTTTTGGACGATCAGAAAGAGTAGAGGTCTGATCTCTGATATTAGAAATAAATTGGGACTTTGTACTGATGTTCATTTAGGTGTCATCCACCCAAAGAGCATCAGACCCGTCCGATAACTTTTTCTCAGAGGCGGACCTGGGGCATCAACCCGCATGCAATCAGACATGCTCTTCTCTGGGTCCAAGGCGGCTGACCCTGAGTGCAGTGCTTAGCCTCGCATCCTGAGCATAACATTTTAGCTTTTTATGGTAGCCAACCATGCTTGGGGAGACTGTCCTGCTTCAATGGCTGTAAAGGCCTGAATGGTCATGGCTGCATTACGCTGTTGTGAGACTCTAATCTTGCATATATACCACAGGCAAACCAAGGTGACCAACACCAGAAGGCCTGCTAACGCTCCCATGCCCGCCCATTCCTTCAGATGATTCATGGCTGCAGCAATCCATGATGATAATCCTGTGGCTAGTCCTGCGTCCACTCTGGTAGAATTTACCATGACAATGGCCACTCTCAGCTGGTCCATCGTAGTATTGAATTCTCCAGTCCAATTACCTAAAATATAGCTTGACAATTGTTTAGACAGATTTGCAGCACAGGGAAAATTCTCATGTTGTATGTTAATGACACAAAGTCCAGCATACTTTTATTGACAGCCAAGTTGAGCAATTTGCCATAGGGTATCAATTTGCTCCTGCACGAGGTCAAAACTCTGATTGAATACCATCAAACCTCCTTTTAGTTGAGCATTAATTCCTTTTTGTACATCTAAGGCATGAGCTACATTGGCTAAAAGGTTATTCAGGGTCTGAGCAGTCTGCCCAGTATGACTCATGGCTAATGCCATGGTGGTAGCTCCAACAGCTGCCAATGAGATGGCAGTAACAATGGCAGCTGTAATTCCAAAATCCCTTTTCTGTCTGAGGATAGTCATAGCGTGAGGGCATCAACGGGCACAGGTACCCAGGGAGGCTTGCTTTTTTTGCCCAATGCTGTAATGCTAGTAAATTTACTAGCTGGTTACTCACATGCGTTATATCTCTTTTCAGTTTTCTGTATTCCTAATTGAGCGAGTGGCACACATGTGATTTAGTTTACAAAGTAGTGCTTTGCGTTTCTGTTCTTTCGTTGGAAACTTGTTCCTGTCAGGAAAAAGTTAGGTTAGGATTAGGGTTAGGTTAGGGTAGGGTTAGGTTAGGTTAGGTTAGGGAGGTTTAGGTTAGGTAGGGTTAGGGGTTAGGTTAGGTTAGGGTTAGGTTAATGGCTTAGGTTAGGTTAGGTTTATATCACTATTCAGTTTTCCTGTTATAATAATTGAAAAAGCGACACCTAATGTGAATTAGTTTACAAAGTTGTGCTTTATGCTTGTTCTTCTCTCGATGAAAAATCGCTTTCTATGCCATACATTTCAATTCATCGCCATTTTCCCTGTTTTCCTAATTGAGTGAGCGACACACATGTGATTTAGTTTACAAAGTAGTGCTTTATGCTTGTTCTTCTGTTAGAAACTTGTTTCTGTGCTGTACAGTGTGATATATCACTTTTCAGTTTTCCTGTTATAATAATTGAATGGTTGATACGTATGTGAATTGGTTTACAAAGTTGTGCTTTGCATTTCTGTTCTTTTGATGGAAACTTGTTCCTATGCTGTACAGTTGGATATATCACTTTTCAGTTTTCCTGTTATAATAATTGAACGGGCGACACGTATGTGAATTAGTTTACAAAGTTGTGCTTTGTGTTTCTCTTCTTGTGTTCGAAATTGTTCCTGTGCTGTACAGTGCATTATATCACTTTTAAGTTTTCCTGTATTCCTAATTGAGCGAGTGGCACACAGTTGATTTAGTTTACAAAGTAGTGCTTTGCGTTTATGTTCTTTTTCGTTGGAAACTTGTTCCCTGTTAGGAACAAGTTATGGTTAGGTTATGGTTATGGTTAGGTTAGGTTAGGTTAGGGCTTAGGTTAGGTTAGGGTTAGGGCTTTGCTAGGTTAGGGCTTAGGGTTAGGGTTAGCGTTATATCACTTTCAGTTTTCCTGTCATAATAATTGAAGGGGCGACACGTGTGTGAATTAGTTTACAAAGTTGTGCTTTTTGCTTTCTGTTCTTTCGATGGAAACTTGTTTCTGTGCCTTATGGTGCGAGATAACACTTTCAGTTTTCCTGTATTCCTAATTGAGCTAGCGAGACACATGTGATTCCGCTTAAAAGTAGTGCTTTGCTTTTCTTTTCTTTCAAGCTGGAAACTTGTTTCTGTGAGGTACAGTGCAGAGATATAACTTTTCACTTTTACTGTCTTCCCTAATTGTGTGCAGGCGACACACATGTTACTTAGTTTTCAAAGTTGTGCTTTGCCTTTCTGTTATTTTGTGGGAAACTTTTTTTCTGTGAGGTACAGTGCGAGATATCACTTTTCAGTTTTCCGTATTCCTAATTGAACGGGTTGGGTTAGGGTTAGGCTGAGGCTGGTGTTAGGTTAGGCTGGGGCTGGGGCTGGGGCTATGTTTAGGTTAGGTTAGGTTAGGTTAGGTGAGGAGTTAGGGTTAGGATAGGGTTAGTGCTAGTGTTAGGCTAGGATTAGGTTAGGCTAGAGGGTTAGGTTAGGCTAGGGGGTTAGTGCTAAGGTTAGGCTAGGTCTGCCAGGGCTAACGCCAGGCCTTAGGCATAGGGCCTAGGCCTAGGTTAGGTTAGGCTATGTTTAGGCCAGGGGTTAGGCTAGGGTTAGTGGTCAGGTCAGGTCAGTGTCAGGTCAGGGCCTGGGGTCTGGGGGTTAGGTTAGGTTAGGCTGGGCTTAGGTTAGGTTAGGTGTTAAAACCATGGTTAGCGCAGGGTTAGGGTTAGGTTAGGTTTAGGTTAAAGGGGTTAGGCTAGGTTAGGTTAGGTTAGGCCAGAGGGCCAGGTTTAGGCTAGAGGGCTAGGGTTAGGGCTTAGGTTAGAGGCTGGGCCTGGGCTAGGGGCTAGGGGCTGGGGCTGGGGGCCAGGCTAGGAGGGCAGGCTAGGCTAGGCTAGGCTGGGCCTGGCTGGGGCTGGGGCTGGGGCTGGGGCTGGGGCTGGGGCTGGGCTAGGCCAGGGTTAGGCCAGGCCAGGCCAGGCCAGGCTGGGCTGGGGGCCAGGCCAGGGCTGGGGCCAGGGGGCAGGCCTGGGCCAGGCCAGAGGGTTAGCTAGGCCAGAGGCCAGGCCAGGCCAGGCCAGGGGCAGGCCAGGCTAGGCCAGGCCAGGACAGGCTAGTGCCAGAGCTAGGCAGGCCAGGCCAGGCCAGAGGCCAGAGCCAGGCCAGGGTTAGGCTAGGCCAGGCCAGGCCAGGGCTTAGGCTGTTAGGGTTAGGCCAGGGGCCAGGTTAGGCCAGGATAGGCTAGTGCTAGAGTTAGGCCAGGCTTAGTGCTACAGGCTAGAATTAGGCCAAAGGGGCCAGGCTAGGCTAGGCTTAGGCTAGGCTTAGGGCTAGGCTGGGGCCAGGCCAGGTGCCAGGGCCAGGATAGGGGCTAGTGCTAGAGCCAGGCTAGGCCAGGCCACAGGCCAGAGCCAGGCTATAGGCCAGGCCAGGCCAGGCCAGGCTAGGCTGGGGCCACGGCCAGGGCCATGCCAGGGCTGGGGCTGGGGCTGGGGCCAGCTGGGACTGGGGCTGGCGGCTAGGCCAGGATTAGGTGAGGATTTAGGCCAGGGCAGAGCCAGTGTTAGTGCTAGGTTAGGATTAGGCTAGGCTAGAGGGTTAGGCCAGGCCAGTGGGGGTTAGGCCACGGTTAGGGCCTGGGGTTAGGCCAGGCTAGGAGCAAAAGTCAGGCTAGGCCAGGCTAGGGCCAGGCCAGGCCAGTGGGCCAGGCTCTCGGTTAGGGCCTGGGCTAGGCCAGTGGTCAGGGTCAGGTCAGGCTAGGCTAGGCCTCAAAGAGGCTAGGCTAGTGGTTGGGGTTAGGCCAGGCCAAATTCAGGCTAGGCCAGAGCCAGTGGGTTAGGCTTATGTTTAGGCCAGGGTTAGGGGTTAGTGCTAGTGCTAGGCTAGGAGTTAGGCCAGGCCAGGCCAGGCTAAGGCTTAGGCCAGGCCAGGCCAGAGGTTAGGCCAGGCCAGAGGCCTAAGGTTAGGCTAGTGCTAGCGCCAGGCTGGGGCTGGGATTGGGCCTGGGGGTCAGCTGGGGCTGCTAGGCCAGTGCTAGGCCAGGATTAGGATTAGGCCAGGCCAGGCCAAGGCCTAGGCCTAGTGTTTAGGCCTTAGTGTTAGGCTAGGCTAGGCCAGTGTTAGCGGTCAGGTCAGGTCAGGGACAGGGTCAGGTTCAGGTTAGGTTAGGGGGCTGTTAGGATTAGGTTAGGGTTAGGCTAGGTTTAGGTTAGGGCCTGTCAGGCTAGGTTAGTGTTAGGGTTAGTGTTAGGCTTAGGCTTAGGGGTTAGGTTAGGGAAGCCAGGCCAGGCTTAGGCCAGGTTCAGGTCAGGTCAGGACAGCGTTAGGTTAGGGCCAGGTCTAGGCCAGGGCTGGGGCCAGGACTGGGACTGGAGGCCAGGGCTGGAGCTAGGGGTTAGGGGGCCAGGCCCAGGCCAGGGTCTAGGAGGTTAGGCTGGGGCTAGGGGGCTAGAGGGCTAGGGCTAGGGGGTATGGTTAGGGGCTAGGGTGCTAGGGCTGGGGCTAGGACTAGGACTAGGGCTAGGGGCCAGGCCAGGCCAGGGGGCCAGGGCCAGGGGGCAAGGGACCAGGGGCCAGGCCAGGCCAGGGGCCAGGGCTGGGGTGGGGTGGATAGGCCAGGGGCTTGGGCCAGGCTGAGTCTAGGGGGGCTACGGGCCAGGGCTGGGGCTAGGCTAGGCTAGGCCAGGGGGCCAGGCCAGGTAGGGGGTTAGGCTGGGGGTAGGGGGCCAGTGCTAGGGGGCCAGGACTAGGCCAGGACCAGGGGCCAGGGCCAGGGGGGCCAGGGCCCAGGGGCCAGGAGGCCAGGGCCAGGGTGCCAGGGGTAGGGCTAGGGGGCTTGGGCAACGGGGTTGGGCTAGTGGGCCAGGGCAGGGGCCAGGCCAGGGTTAGTGTTAGGTTAGGTTAGGCTTAGGTGTCAAGGGTTAGGTTACGGTCAAGGGTCAGGCCAGGGTCAGGTCAGGCCAGGACCAGGGCCGCCAGGGCAAGGACCAGGACTGACAGGGCCAGGCCAGGGCTGTCAGGGTCAGGTCAGGCTGTCTGGGTTAGGGGTTAGGTTAGGTTAGGAGTTAGGTTAGGGGGTCAAAGGTTATGGTCAAGGGTCAAGGGCCAGGCCAGGCCAGGGCTGCCAGGGACAGGGTCAGGAGAGGGCCACAAGGGCTGCCAGGCCAGGCCATCAGGGCTATCAGGCCAGGCCAGGGCTGCCAGTGCCAGGGCTGTCAGGCCAGGCCAGGACTGTCAGGACAGGGCCTGGGCTGTCAGGGTCAGAGTCAATGCTGTCAGGGTCAGGGTCAGGGCTGTCAGGGTTAGGTTAGGTTAGGGTTAGGGTTAGGTTAAGGGTTAGGATTAGCGGGTCAAAGGTTAGGTTCAAGGGTCAAGGTCCAGGGCCAGGGCCAGGGCTGCCAAGGACAGGGTCAGGGAGAGAGCCGCAAGGGTTGCCAGGTCCAGGGCTGTCAGAGTCAGGGCCAGGGCTGTCAGGATCAAGGCCAGGGCTGTCAGGGCCAGGGCCAGGGCTGTCAGGGCCAGGGCCAGGGCTGTCAGGGACAGGGCCAGGGCTGTCAGGGCCAGGGCAGTCAGGGTCAGGGCCAGGTCTGTCAGGGTGTTGGAAGCCGCGTGATTGTCTTGACTGCAGAAAGGCATGCAGGCACAAAGTCCTTCCGCAACAAGCCTTTATTACAGTCAATCGATGAAAGGAGGAGAGGAGAGCAGGCCCGGCCACCTCGCAGACGCGGGCGGCGCTTGCATTGGCCGAAGGACACCGCGGCTTCCCGTGGGCCACGGCCAGGGCGGGCAAGCCCCGGGCGGGGAGAGGGGAATGAGGAGAGGGAGGAGAGCGCCAGGGCCCAGAAGTGGCGCTGTTTATATAAGCCCTGATCGCACCTAAGTGATGTGTCAATACCCTGATTGGCTGCTCACACTTTATCCCGCCTGATGATTCGGGCCCAGCTTGCTTAGCATGCTTATGCAATTTGCGCAACCCGCGCATGTGTACTGGATGTTTTTTTTTTTTTACAGTTTTGAGTGCAAAATGTCAGCGCCACCTGGTGGCGTCTGAGTCTCAGCTCTCCACATCCCCCTTTTGTTTTAATAAATGAAAACTGCCTTAAAGCCTATAAGCGTGGCACAAGAGAGCCATAAACTCGATCAAGCGAGCTCCTTCTTTGGGGAGTGATCAAGAGCTTTAGATTACTTCCTTACCCCAGCAGGTGCAATGGAGACAAGTCCTCTGGGTGCAGGGGCTAAGGGAGAAGATTAAAAAAGGAGGTGACACCCATTCCCGTGCAATGGAATAAAATTCCAGGGAGTGCAAGGGCTGTCATCCTCCTATCTAGGTACCATAGCCGCTTAGGCAAAGGCAACATAGACTTGGATCACTCATTGACTCAGAGCAATGGGTAAAACCCCTGAGGTGCATCGACTGAGTGTCACAGTCTGTTTTAATTTTTTAACATGGATAACCAAATTTTGGGAGATGATCCTTGTTTCAAGGCCACAAGTGTTTGCGCAATCGAGACCTAGTCACATTTATGTTGGGTATTGAGTTTGTAGAACAACCAGAGTAAAAACACTAAGCCCCAACATAGTGCTGCACCAAACATTCCAACCCCCACCCAATCTTAAAGTAAGAAAAGGCAGAAGAAACCCAGGGTAATAAGCCATCTGTGGGTGATGAATCCACTCGAGTAAAATTAGTGGTCATCCTCGCCGCCCTTGACTCTTCAAGTGGTAGCAGGTGTATCTGTGGAAAGATCATCTTCAGCTGTCACCAGCTTTGAGAGAGCGCCCGGTTCCCAGAATGGATTGTTTTCTTCCTGTGAGAAAACACAGACAGCTCCACTGGATCTTATTAAGATAGGATCCGGGCCTTTCCATTGACCAGTTAAGACATCCTTCCATTTGATCATTTCCTTGGGCCTATTAGGCCCTAAGCAGTGGCGATCAGCCGCCGAATGGCCTTGACTGTCCAAATTCAAAAAATTGAGTGTGAAGAGTGCCAAGGAAACGGTCACTCGTGGCACTGAGGGCAGAGCCTCCTGGACTCTCCCTTTGTTTTATTAAGTAGCATTTTAGGTGCGGTCAGCATGTTTAATAATACCCTGACTTTGAGGGTTATATGGGAGACCCAAGTAGATGGGTCACTTTTATTGGATGACAAAACTGTCCAAATTTTTGAGAAGTATAGGCCGCCCATTGGCAGTTTTTAGA
>JAEOAE010000529.1:0-32610 GCA_036365155.1 Meriones psammophilus | reverse complement strand
TACATCCCTGCAGCAGCGACTCGAGGAAAGAAGAAGCGTCTCGCGAGACAAAGGTACAACAACGCACGTGAGAAGACACCCAGCATGCCCGAGCAAACATTAGCAGTAGGGCATTCGGCGGTGGCCCGTGGAAGCAGAAGAGAGAGAAAAGAAGAGAAGAAGGAATAAAGGAACAGAAGAAAGAAGAGGGAGTACGGAGAAGGAAGAGAAGAAGGAAGAGGAATGAGGCAAGGAAGGAAAGTTCAATCCTAATTTCTTCTCTGTACATTTGCGTGGCACCTCATGTAACATTATCAACGTTTGAACAAAAATTCCTAAAGATTTGAAAGAGAAGATGAGCAGAGAAAGGGGAAAGATCCGGCAGATGATCTCCACAGCCACAAAACCACGAGATCGTCTTAGACTTGTCTCAAGTGCCCGCATAAACAAATTTTTAAACGCCAGAGAAAAGCAGCTCGTCTCCTCTTCCTCTGCTTCATAATGGCTCTGTTTACCTTGTCATCGTGATGACTACCCTCTGCCTTCTTTTCTTCTTCTTCTTATGGCCCGCGTACTTGCACAGAGATAGACAGAGACAGAGACACAGATAGATAATGGGGAGAGAGACACAGAGACATGGAGACAGAGACATATGAAGACGAAGACAGAGAGAGACGCACACGGACACTAGAATGGAGACAGAGAGAAAGTGAAGGAGACAAATATCCTATCGCACGTAGTGTGAGGCAGCAGCTAGACTCCGTCAGCTAAAGCAACCCTGTGTCTCTCTGGCTTCTCTTTCCCCACTTGCTGGGGAACACGAGACGACGCGTCAGGTATATGGAACGCACTGGCCTGCCCACACATCTGATGCGCATGAGAAGAGAAAGAAGCAAAGTGAAGGCTGTTCTCTTGAAAATGCAGCAGTTCACATCGGACTCCACACCTCAAAGCAAGTCTCTAATTCCACGCGACATAAAGCCCACTTCTTCTATGCAAACAGAGATAGGACACAAAGAGACACACAGACAGGAAGAAGGCAGAGACTGGGGAGACAGGCGAGACGGAGACAGGGAGACGGGCAGACAGAGAGACTGCACCCCCTCCAGACGACGTCCACCTCTACATGTACCTCTATACGTGTCTCTGAGTCTGATAAACTAAACCACGCCTCTACTCATATTTCGTTACAAATCCACACGTCTATTTTTTCCTCTCTATACTCACATGCATCCACCTCTCCGTCTCAGTTTGTAAGGGTGTCCACAGTCACATAGATATAAACCCCTCTGAAGACTTATACTGTGAAGAGTGGATGTGTCTGGACCTGCACAAAGGCTGCTTCTAAGGAAGAAAGAGAGGCTCTGATCATCTGTTGAGACTTCACTCTTCCTCGATGCTGCACGGAGGAGGACGGGGGAAGCCATACACGAGGACCCTTCCTGAAAAGTAGGGATGCCGTGGACCCATCAGCATCCCCCCTGCCTGTGGTGCTGGGTTGCTGCTGCTTGCCGAAGACGGTACATGTACGCCTCCCTGGCTCCACATCTTGCGCACCCACTGAGAAGCTGGCCTGCCGCTGCTGCTGATACTCGTGCTACTGCTGCTGCTACTGTTGCTCAGGCTGCTGCTGCTCGCCGCTGCTCGTCGATGCCCTGTCGCCTGCGCTTTCGAGTCCCTCCTCTCTCTCTTCTCTCCTCTTCTGCCCTCGCAGGCGCGGCCCCTGCCTCCTCTGCGACCTCCTCTTTGCTGCAGGCACTCCCAGCGAACGCATGTCCTTCCGTTTACAAACCGTATGCAGTAGCCGCAGCAGCTACGCACTCACGTAAATCGAGAAACTGCCTTCCACACAATTGCACCGTCAGCAGCACCACCTACCACCACCACGCAGCAGCGGCGGTTCATCATAGCAGCAACCGTTCATCATAGCAGCGGCAGCAGCGGTTCGACATATGCAGCAGCAGCAGCAGTGATTCACGTCGTAGCAACACCAATGGTTTCACCATAACAGCAGCAGCGGTGGTTTACCGTCATCGCAGTAGCTGTAGTTCGACACAGCAGCAAGCCAATTGCGTACAGCAGCAAAGGACAACGTCTCGCTGTCTCGCACCACCACAGCCATTCGCACGATCATCTCCCGCCTGCCGCCCTCGTGTGCATCTATCCGCCCTTCCATCGGCTTTCTTTTCTCTCTGTGCGTATGACCCGAGACATAGATTTGCGAGACGCGTGGACCATGCATTGCCTATGTGTCCTACGTACACATATCTGTGTCAAATTCGTCTCAAAGCGTGTACCATGTAATGATGTCTCTATCTTTTCCATCCACAAATATATATACGAGGAACGATCAGCCAGTAAAGTGCCCTTTCATACAGCCGAAGGATGTACATTTATACACTTATCACGCACTCTCTCAGCCAAAAAAAACATTATACACATATCTCTTCAGGCGCCTCTCCTTCGAACAGCTTCTCAAGAGGAACGGCAGCGCACAGTCTGGAAGGAGCTTTACGCGAGTACTGCCTATACTCCTCTTCTTTCTTTAACAGGAAGAAAAGAGAGACAGCGAGCCCCTCGAGAAGTACATATATATATGTATATATATATATATTTATGTAGACGCATATATGTCTGTATAGATGTATATACATACATATAGTTGGACACAGAGAGCATCTGCATTACGGTTGCCCATGACTCTATGTATTGCTTAGGGGATACAGAAGGTGTGGAGACATGCGTGTTTTGAACATGCCCAGAGAGTAGGGGCTGACGCGTACTGCCATATATCCACATAAGCTCCATCACAAATAGAGGCCAGGAGAGATAGACAGGATACGGAATGGGCAAGTTGAAGAGACATAGAATGACATGTGTATGCAGGGATGTGAATGTTGACGGGAGACGTGCATACGCCTTTCTGTTTACCTTCTCTGAATCCACTCCTTCCTGTTGCTCCATAGCTGCTGCAGGAGTTGTGCTGCTGCTGGGCATGTCTTTTCTCCCGGCTTCATCCACAGAGGTTTCTGCTACCAGAAGTTGATGGCTCTGATATTGCTGCTGCTGCCGCTGCATGCTCTCGCTACCATGCGCGAGTGCTCTGTGAAAAAACGATCTCAAACTAATGACAGCCGGAATTACGCTTGATGCTGCTGCGCACCCGACAGGCATACTCCACGGGAGTCTTTTGCAAGAGACCTTCCGTTTATTGCTGCCGCTCTCCCCCATACACAGTCGCTTTCTTGCTTCTTCTTCTCTTTTTCCTTCTTCTTCTTCTCTTCTCCTCCTCCTTCTTTTCCTCCTTCTTCTTGTCCTTTCTTCTTCTTTTCTTTCTTCTTCTTCGGCTTATGGTGATGATGGCGCTGCTCTTTCTCTTCCTATTGCTGCGGGAGTATTTAGGCTCTCGCACTGTCACCCGTCTCTGCTGCTGATGAGACACCAGCTGATAATGGGGACGTTAATTCATGCTACGGGTTCTTTGGCTGCTGTCTGGCGTCCGTGTTGTCGCTTGTCTCCTGCTGCTGTGATTGCAGAGTCTTTGCTGCTGCTGCTGCTGTTCCGCTGCCGGTGCAGCAGTGGGAGTGTCAGTGTCGCTGTCTGAACAGAGGCGCAAAGACTAAAAAAGGTGCGAAAATGCATGGAAGAAGAGCAAAGACTAATTTACCACCTACACTGCATCAGAAACGAAATGATGTGCAGTGGCGGGTTTCCCAGGGTGCAATACACCAAACAACACAGAGAATCCCTTCTACAGCAACATCACCTGTGCCTCTTTCAGGCGGATGAGTCTGGAAAACAAAAGATGGATCTATGTTGAAGAAGAAGGAGAAGAAATATAATAATGCAATATGGAACTTTATTTTAGCCTACTTTGTTTATCATCGTCATGTAATCGCAAACTTAAAAAAATTTATTTCCCCCCTTGCAGACGATACTTTTTCTCCCACTCTCGACGCTCTTAAATAATTCTCTGGGTAGTGTCGTGTGCTTGCACCGCCTACCACCACAAAGCTGCTGCTGCTGGACTGCCGACATGCTGTTGAGCTGCTGCTGCTGTTGCTAAACTGCCGCTGCCGCTCTTCTGTCGCTGCTGCTGGGGCTATCGCTGCTGCTGGGAGCTGCCGCTGCTGCTGCTGTTGGCTGCCGCTGCTGCTGGAGCTGCCGCGCGCTGCTGATGAGCTGCCGCTGCTGCTGCTGAGCTGCCGCTGTTGCTGTTGAGCTGCCGCTGCTGCTGTTGAGCTGCCGCTGCTGCTGTTGAGCCGCCGCTGCTGCTGTTGAGCTGCCGCTGCTGCTGCTATTAATTGCTGCTGCTGTTTGAAAGAAAAAAGTCCCCTGCTGCTGCAGCGAACTTGTTCTCTTCCTTTCGGCTTTACAGCATTCCTCCCCCAAGTGCGGAACAACCTTCCCCTCCTGCAGCTGTTACTGTCACACAGCGTCTGCTGCCGCTGCTGTGGGGAGGAGGAACAACGCAGAACGCCGCCGCACAACAGCGCAGCACTAGCGCTACAACAGCAGCAGTACTGGGTGCAACTACAGCAATAGCAGCAGCTACAGTGCTGCAGCACACTACAGTAAATGCTGGTGTACTGCAGCAAGCAAGAGCGCTCAGCAGCAGCAGTAACATCTAGCAGAGTGCTGCAGCAGTAGCAGCTAGTGTGCTGCAGCAGCAGCTGCAATGCAGCAACAGCTGAAGAGCAGCAGCAGCTAAAGAGCAACCACAGCAGCAGTATCATCTGGAGTGCCGCAGCAGGAGGGCATGCAGCAGCAGTTGCAGCCGCAGGAGTGCAGCGAGGAAGTGTTCCGCCCCATTGGCAGCAGACCGAGGGCAGCACGAGAGCAGGAGAGAAGGTAGTCCTACAAGGTGATGATCGCAACCGGAACTGCATGTGTGGAGGTCGTTGGCGGTGTCTCCGTATTGAAGCGGCATGACACTGAAGAGTATCGACAGCAGGAGAGACAGGTGCCAGAAGACTTGAGGAGAAGGCAGTTGTGGAAAGAGGTTTTGTTTTTTTTGGATCTTCTTTCATTCGAGGAGATACATGTTTTGTTCACAGCGCGTCGAGATGAATATTTTGAAAAGAGTTTTTTTTTCGTCTGTGCGGAAGGAAGGAGAAAGGGGCTGCTTCTTCTCGTTCCCCAGCGCCACGCAGATGCAGCAACAGCGCACTTCTGTTATCCAGACGCTGCATTCTTCCCTGCTGCTGCAGAAACCAGAAGACAACAAAGGTAAGCTCCGAGCTAAACAGAAGAGAGAAAGATTATTTATAATAAAGCAAATGTAGCAGGAGAAGTTCGTCGGCCACCGCAAAGCATTTATCTCGTCTCCCGTCTGCATTCTTCTCTTGCTCTTTTACAACTCCCAGTAATGCCAGGAGCAAAAACGCAGCAGCAGCAAAACGCAGCAGCAGCAAACAGCAGCAGAAAGCAGCAAATAACAGCGGCAGCAAAACCGCAACCGCAGCAAACCTCAACAGCAGCAACAAAGAACAGCAGCAGTGCAGCAAATCTTGTTCTACAGCAGCAGCCATAGATGACACGACACCACAGCGAAGAACACAGACTGACTTCATTTTCTTCTCGCAGCAACATTTGATGAAGGGAGTCTCGATCCACTTGCACACAAATGGCCCATCTTCCCACCTCACCCAAACTAGAGGAATGAGATTCTTCTTTATCGTGGGTGATAGGTCTTCTACACAGAAGAAACAGAAACAATCCCACCAAACGTCATTCAGAGGTCGCTTATCTCACGGCAAGAACTAATTGATTCAGAACGCGGTGCCAGGACATGTCTCCTCCGTAAACAAAAACAAGTGGGCACATGTACAGAGAGAGACTCCTATCGCCGAGGAGGACACCACATGAGACGGTCTTGGGTTGAGCAGCGTCGAAGAAGAAATACACACTCGCAGCAGTTTCATATGAAAGTGAAAAAGCAGAGAACTCTTCATTTAGAAAGACGCACGCAATTGGAAGAACACAGCACAATGCAATAGGAGACAATGAGGAGTTTTGCTGTACGAGATAACTGTAATAGCGTCCCTGCCACAAGAAAAGAAATTCTAGGTGTGTTTCTATATGAAAAAGCAAATTGTTCTCGCTGTGTCTCTCGAAAGGAGGAGAGCAATTTCGTCTCAGTGTCTCAGAAGAAAAAATCGTCTCGTTCCTTGTATAACTCTAAGAGGGGGAGACGGAATTGTTCTCTGCCTGCACTGCGAGAAACAGTAGGAGACCGTCGTGTTTATAGTCTGCGTAAGTAGTGCGGTGTAGATCATTTTAGCTGACAAATACTTGTATGCACGCGTCTCCAGGGGAGTTCTCGACGGCGCATTATCAGTCTCTTCAGTGCAAAGACAGTCTTGGATTTCTCCCTCCAGTTGCTCGGTGGGGACTCTGGGAAGAAGAAGCGCTGCCACACGTACACACCATTTTTCTATGTCGAGCAGCAAGACTGACATTCAGTTCACAGGCACGTGTCTGCTGCAGCAGCAAACTGTCTCTCTTCACCGAGTGCTCGTTGCTTCGTTATTGAAAAAACACTCTTGTGTGGGTGGGTCTATCAAATTATTGTCCGCCTCAAAGTTCCTATCATCAGCCGTAGTCTCTGTGCATACGACACCTGACGGTAAAGGCACATGTGTGCGCTGCATTCTTCTTCAAACTAAAACACGTCCACTTTAGGTTCGTTCAAACCACCTACGTGCGTTATTTATGTACGTGCTTGTGCATCTAACTGTTGATAGAGATATTCCTTATAGCCAGAAGGGATGTGGTGTAGTGGCGATGTGGCGGTTGTTGGCCTGTTGCGGTGTTTCATTCGTTACGCGAAAAGAAGTGCAGACTGAAGTTTTTTGTCGAAGTCTTTTTAGCCTTTCCTCCTGGTTTCTTTTGTTTTTGCCTCGCTGGCGAGGTTTTTTGTTTTGGCCCCTACCGCTAAGTCCTTCTGAGTTGCGGCGCTTCCTTTCCATTCCGCCTCCTCCGTTGTGTCCCCGTAGATTTGTCCTCTTGGTGGTCTGGTATAGTAGCATCTATTCTTCTTTTTAGTGAAGATGTCGCTGTTCTCGACGCTGCTGCGTGTGGTGGGTGCGCTGAGCGGGGGTCGTCGACTTTAACAAAGACCAAGTTTACACGCTTCTGCTGTTACTGACAGCAGCAGGAGGTTTATTGGCTGGCTTTGGAGGAATGCTGCTACACAGCTTTTGCATTTACTGTTTATGTCGTGCTTGCTGCTGTTGCTGGGGCATGTATCTTTTGCATTCCCTCATGGCCTTTCTACGACACGCCGTTGAGTGGACACCCCCATGATCCCGCACGTATCGAGGCACTTTATCAGCAGCAGCAGCGGCAACTCGTCCGTGAAGGTAATGTTGCTGCTGCAGATGAAGCAAGCAAAATAAAAAGAAGAAGTCAGGCGGACGCAAAGCCAAAAAGTAAACTCCTGTCTTTCACGTGTCCCGCGCCCTGCAGCAATATCCACGTCATCTCAGGCAGGCGCTGTAGGTGCTGTGTAGCACCAGCAGCAGCTACGAAAAGGGAAAGAAAAGTCTCTTCTTTGTTGTTTTCAGTTCTTTCGTTTTTGGTGCAACAGCAGCACAAGCCAGACACCAATTAGGCCATCAGACACACCCAGCAGTTTATGAGAAACGGAAAGAAAAAGGACCCAGAGAAATACAAAAATAAACACGTCCTCGGCAAATAAGTGTTTCAAACAAAAGAGACACATGTTAAGACACCTTTATAAATGTGGTATAGACACGGGGAGATGGCCCATCTGCAGATATGTGGACGTGTGCCTTCGGCAGACGGCAAAGGCAGGGGAGATATCTAGAAAGCGAGCACATTGCACGCACAGCTGCTACAGCACACAAAAGTGACAATGTCCTCAATTTTCAAGATAGGAGGAGGCCAGCAGTAGGCCTTGCAGCTGGGACGTATGAGTTCGTATCAGTGCCTCTTTGATTGAGTCAATTCTTCAGCGTATATATATGTCCTGTTGAGAACATCGTGTCTCTTTTCAATAGAAACGGTGGTGCAGCAGGCCGCGAATAATAGTACGCGCCAGCGTGGAGAGAGGATGCCTTGGCACCGACCTGTATGTGTATGGGCGGTATTCGTATGTATATGTGTACTCGCACATATGTCGTATTTGTCCACAAGAAACATGTGCATAGGCTCTAAAGTTTATATACTTGCGTGTTTCGATATATACTCGTTTGTCTGCTTACATATCTCGATATTATATATATACATATATATATGTGGATCTCTATATATAGACGTAGAAGTATGTATGTACACAGTGTGCATGGTTAATGTTGCGGAGCGGAAAAACATCCAGCGTGCAGACGGTATTCGGAGGCAAGGAACTCGAACACCATCTTTATCAACTTCTGTCTGTTTATTTCACGTGTGTGTACGTATGTAAGGAGATAAAAGTTCTCGCGGTATGCACATATTCACGTCTGAAACTTGTATGTCGCGGCTCCCTGTCGCCGTTGGGCATTGCTCTGCATGTTTGCTTGTGTAGACTATGCTGCGCAACATAGCTGAGCCACTCCCGGCGGTTTGCATTCTCACTGATCAGGAACTGTCTCCTCCTCTTTGTTCTCTATTCCGTCTCTGCTTGAAGGACGGATATACACGGACAAATCTCTACATGGAGACATCTCTACGGCTGCGTATATATCTAGCTATACTAATCCATTTTAGATCTCTGCATATATGTGCCACTAACTTGTGGTGTGTCTACATATGTCTGTGTAGGAGGAAACATACGTGTTTCCTGGTGGGGCTGATGCTGCAGCAGGAATGGCTGATTTCTGTGCATACGTATGTGTACACGCGTGTCAACGTTTTGTGAAAGAGGACAAAAAAGAATAGAGAGGAACAGAGCCAATCAAACACACGGAGGCGTTCTGGGGCGTCAAATGAGTCGCGGGTGTATTGCTCCCTGTGGGTGACTAACGTCTATCTCGTTGGCCTAATAGTCTCCTAAAAAAGACTTGAATGTTGTTTTTTCTTTGTAGAAGAGAAAGCTATACAATCGGAGAAGTGGATTGTTGTCGTAGTCTAGCGCCAGCGCCGAGTCTGTTCACCAAAACCGGCCAGACATAGAAAACATTCCGTTCGCAGCCGCATGATTGAGATACGCACGGTATTCACCAACGAATCTTTTTAGATATAGATGTGAGTTAGTGCAAGAACAGGTGTGTTTCTTCGCCTATCAGTAACGTGGCTCCCCATGTTGCAGCATCTGTTTCGCAGTGCCGCTGACACGTATGATATGAAGGTCGAGCACACACTACAATACGCTTTTCTTCGGCATTACTTCAAAGGAGTTCCTCATATAGATAATCGTAGATAATCTGCACTTCCGTGCAGGAGGGCGTGCTTCTAATTCCGCAGAAGAACAGCATTTGGTACAGCTCTGAAGACCCGGTGCATACAGTTCGAATGTGTGCTGATATCTGGACCTCTAGAAATAGACAACAGAGCGAAATTTTGGGCGTACAACCACACAGAGAAGTAAAATACACGCCAGGCGTATCACAGTCGCAGCATTCTGAAGAGTATTGAATTTGTGTGGCATTCTCAGCAAAAGTTAGCCTGCAAGAAGAAAAACGGCGGTAAACTGTTAACATGGGGATTACACCGGTCTATCTCACGAAAGACCAACTCTAATAGTGACTCAATCCTTTTAAATTACTATATGTGACCAAGAAGTCTGTGAACTATCACATTCATCAGCGCTGGTGCATCATCTTCCTTCTCATTTATGATGCTTTATGTCGCCTTCAAAACCCCACGTGTTTGAAGAACGCTGCTGCGCGTTCCTGAACCAGACATAATTTTTTCTCTAGAGCATAATTGGACGATACCACCACTTTGCACTTGTATCAGATATCAGGCACGCACCCTGAGTGTTCAATAAGAAAGTCGAAGCATTACTCTTCCTGTGAATGCTGGTCACGTACCGTGCACTCATAGGTCAATTTCACTGAGGAAATAAGCATTCCTGCGTCAGATTGCAACCTTTTAATTTGTACACAGAGATATTCTTGGATTGTTACCGTCAAATAACTTGCCGTTGCTGCGGTGCAATTCTTTCTGATAGCACGTGAACACTTTGGCCGTCAAAGCCGTCCTCCCACCAGCACTCCACATACCTATTCAAATTTCAGGTTATTTCTTCCTTTCCGATAAGAGTGCCTCTCAGGGAAAAAAACACCAAGTGCTTTTCCCTATTGGAGTAACTGTCAGTCTTCTCTGTTTCAAGCAGAATACAGCACGGTTGCTACGCATATTTTCTTTTAGCCTGAATCCTGCAGTTTTGCGGCGGAGAAGAATGTGACTTTGAATCACGCGTACGAACACACAACCGTGCTGGAATGTGACGATCATTTCTACTGGAAGAATATGCCTTCTCAAGATCAATAGACTGCACATCTGCCAGTGCGTCCCTGTATTTATGAAAAGTGAGGAAAACCGTATCCGTGGACGGAGGTGTTTCTTTGCAACGCAGTTGGCTATGAAAGATGTGTGAGTTCTCCTTCTCTTTGCAGCGATCCAACGAGCCAGAGACACTGCGAAGTCAACGAAGCCCTCTACCGTGTACTTTTAAAAGAGAGTTTATAGTCGTATCATCAGACGTTGGAATATTCGGCACATGCAAAATACTCCTGGCTTTGCCAAAATACTGCAAACGCTTCAGTGCAAGAGTTGCTTCCATGCGTAGCACGGAAAACTGCTACTTGAACAACGTTGCGGCTTGATATGAAAAAAAGGACCCCGTTACCTTTTTGTCAGTTACAATTAGGCAACGAATCACTTTCAGGTCTGTAGTTGGGCCATACATTGAGGTTGTAAGAGTACGTATGCACGAAAGACTGTACTGGAAGGTGGAAATGTTCTCCAGTGCCACCGCTTGTGCAGACGACGGACATACGTCAGTGGAGACAGCACAATAGACATTTGCCTGCCTACGTGCGTAAACCTACGTATGCGCACGCGGACGACAGTTATACACCACCTATTCACTAAATTACATCTATTGAAAATCTGCACATGAATAATTACGTACATATAAGTATATATATATTTATAGGCATATAAATCTAGTGCACGTAGGCGCACATCCCGTCTCCTGATCCGGCTTGTTTGCTGCTGCGGACTGCTGCAGAGAATCGAATGCCCTGAAATCGCTGCTGCTGTTGCTGCTTGTGCCGCTGTTGCTGATGCCAGAGTGATTGGGACTGCTGTGGTGGCTCCTGACGTTTTGCTGCTGCGGAGTGTGGTGCTGGCGTACTTCGCCTTACTGTGGAATGAGTGAATGAGGAGTCCCCACAATCTTCCTGTGTGTCTACGGTGCGAAGCACGACTATATGTTGTAGATGCCTTTCGCCGCACTGTTTCTACAACCTTTAATCGTGCTGTTGTCTCTGAAGAGACAACTCGTGCAATGCGGCGCGCTGCTACTTCTGCCTTCTTCCTCCCGGGGAACCGTTAAGCATAAGACTGACTTGCTTCTTTATCCTTCTGCCGACTTCTCCCTGTCTTCATGTATATTTATATATATATATATATGTATCTTCCATTATGCTTTCACGCATCCATTTGGTACACAGATACAGATACTTAGACTAGGTTGATGAGATACGTGTACGTGCAATGCGCTTCTTTGCACAGAGCTTGCATACGCGTTTGCTGTCACCGTCTTGCATTCATACTCAATTTTGATATAGCTGCCGTTGTTCTGAATCATTATATTGCACCTGAGGCAAACTGCCGGACCATAGCTGCGTGGCTGCTGGCTGTTGCTGCTGTTGCTTCTATTGCTGGTCATGCTCCATGTCGCTGCTACTGTTGCGTGGCACTACTGCGGGTGAGTCCTCGTCAGTGTTGCTGCAGCGCACTTGCAGCTGAGAAACTACTAATCACACCACTGTTGCTGTCGACCCGAACTTTGCTTCTGTAGACCGTACATGCGGGAATTCTATAGAGCTTGCACATATATATATATATATATCATATATATATATCTGGATATACACTTACTAACTCCACATGTAACCGCGCCTATAGCAAATCAACGGCGCACACATTTAATGTATATCCACACGTACCTGTGCAACCACGCGCCACAGCTCCGTGAACCTTGGCTTCACGATCAATCAAATGCGAGCGCATGCGTAAAGCTACCCGTTAATGCATCCTATTTTTTCGCATGTAACTGGTCAGTTCTAGTCACTGCACGTCATTTCTTTTACGTGTAAGTATGCAAAGCTAAGTTCCGTGTGCGTGCGTTAATTTTTTCGGTATGCGGTATTTGCTATAGCCTTCCTTCCCTACGACGGTAACGCGTTGCTAGACGGCGTTGTTCAGAGAACATGGGATAAATGTTTGTTTTCGAAGCTATTCAGCGATTCGCCGTGATAATTTTTCCCACTACTCACCATCTCCACTCTCGAATCTCGCGAGTGAACATTTTGTTTATCGAATAATCTCATGAATCTCCCTCTGGCTGAGTTGTCTTGCAGGAGTGCAGGTCTGCGTCACGGTCTGTACAGCGCTGTGCCTGCGGTGAGTGTGCACCAAGAACTTCTTTCCGGGTTTTCCTGCCGTATACAAGTGTTATCACACGATTTCTTTTTTCTTTTTTTGAGATATGTATAGCAACAGGAATATCTCTTTTTGTTATCAATTCTCACCTATTTACAACGTTGTGTCCTGATCTTTCTTTTTTTTCTCTTGACAAGGATTGTACATCTGGGCGCGGTGTATTGATGCTTGGAAACGTTGCAAAACGTGCGCTCTCCACCCATCGAAACTCTCTGCATATCGCTAGTTTCCAGGCGTCCTGTCAGTTTGTTTTTCGTTTACGGATCTTCATCTTCGGTAACTCTCCGTAAATTCAGCGAATCTCTTTCTTGTGTTTCAGACCTCTCCTCAGCGTATCACCATTTTCAGGCTTTTTCTCTCTCTCTCTCTGCCGTTGCAGTTTCTTCGGCGTTGTTGTCTGACGACGAGCGCTTGCACTTCTATTTACGATTCAATCAGTGTAGCTTTTTTGATTCAGGAATCCCCCTGCCCCACCATCCTGTTTCCATCCCTACGTGTTCTTCTTCTTTTGTTAGCCGAGCTTCTCCAATGATTCTTTTATCTTTTCTTCTGGTCGACCGTTTCCCCATTCAAGTCTTATATCTCCCTCGCTTCCTCCGTCCGCTTTCTTCTCCATTTCAGCTGAACGTCCTCACATACGTACTCATGTGGATTTCCCATCTACGCTAGCAATATGTGAATATGTGGATGTAATGATACTGGAAAAAGTAGAGTGACTTCTGGACTGGACCCCACTGCAGGGCTGGAGGGGTCTCAAAGTGAAACGGCGCTTTGTGCTCCTGTTTGCTAATGGGTGATATAACAGGAACTCGGGAGAGCCCCCAACTTCAGAGGAGAAGGAAGAAAGCAGAGAAGCTACGTAGATGGACAAAATGGGGGCGACGAAGAATTTTCTAAAGGAGCGGTCTCTCTCCCACGAAGAAACCAGGAGGTTGCTGTCAAGTGTAAGTCTGCACGCTGGACGTTTGGCTGTAAATGTGAGAGAGGTACATCAAGTGGAATCGTGTAAACAATACACTGCAACCCATACATATCCAAGATCTGTTTACTTACGCATAGCCGACATCTGCAGTCTCTATATACCTTTGCGTCTCTCTGTCTCTCTCACCTCTCTTTCTTCCTCTCATGAATTGGAGGAAGAAGCGTCTTTAGTAAAAGTTCAAAAGGTAATGAAGTCTGGGGGTCTCTCGACGCGAGCCTACGTGTGTATTACTACGAGCGTGAGAGCATCCGTCATAAATATACAGGTGAAAACAAACATTTTTCTTCTTTTTCTTGTATACACTTCTGTTTTAGAGGCAAAGTACCGTCTCCCTCAGTCTATTACTTTGAAATGCATGTCCGCGCACCCGTATACATCGGTGGACGCGTATGTGTAAATGTATCAGAGCACCGCCATACGTGCGCGCGCAAGCTGAAGACATCAGAAGTCTGGTCCAGCCATGGGAGATTTCATTTCGCCTCTCTTCCTCATCTCCTTATTCATATGCCATCTCCCTCCTTTTCTTCTCTCTTTCAAAAAGAATCTCTCTCTCTCTCTTTCTGCATATATATATGCATATGTATGGCGTACGTGCACGTAATTTGCATGTGGATAGGTATACTGGAGGGTTTGTCTGCGCGCGTATGTGGGCATATAGGCGTTCACGGCGCAAGGAAGCGTAGCTTGATAAATGGATTTCTGGTCTCCACGTAGCAAATGTTCCCAGGTGAGCATCGAGAGAAACGTTATGAAAGAAAGAGATAGAGAAAGAGACTGGACTTGAAGTCTCTTATGGAGAGGCGATAGTTTACTAGTGTGTATATTGTTTGCACAGACAGAGTTAACATGGTTTAGAATGAAGAGAGAGGAGCTTCCACTGTGGCTGAGTGCCTGGCCAGAGCAAAGAACCAAATAGATGACGTTATTAGATTCCCGCAGAGACGCATCTAACTCTGTTCCCTGCGTGAAGCGCGCATCCCATCTGGTGTCTGTATACTTGGATGCTTCTCGCCCGGTGATGCGTGTGTGTATACGTTGGTCACGCCCAGGCGCGCATTTTCTCTTCCTGTCCAGCTCTGTATACACGTGGTAGTGGACAGGGGTGCCGCGAGGGAGACACAAACGTCAGTAAGAGAGGGAGAACAAAATAGGATAACAATGTAAAGATTTTGAAAGAGTTGCTGTTCTTTTGCTACAATCCTGCTGCAGCCGCAAGAGGCATTAAACACACCTGCCCCGGTGTGAGACACTGTTCTGCTCCACATCATGTTATCAGGTAGGCAGCCGTCTTCTCAGCGCGTTCTGCTGCCGTCTGATTGCTGTTCTGCGCGTGCTGCCGCTGCCGCTCCCGCCATGTTGCGCATATATCCCTGATGTAATGACGATGATGCTGCTGCTGCTGCTGGTAACGCTCCTTCTCATGTGCTGCTGGTGAGTCTTGTTGCGGGGACGAGCCAGTTGTGTTCTGCTTCTCTTGTGATGTCCTCTTCTCCCCTTTCTGTGGCACTGTTGAACGCTGCTTTTGTGCAACGCTGCTGTTCGAATGGTGCTACCTGCTGCCAGGTGTGACGCTGGGGCCTGCTGCTGCTGCTGGGTTTTCACGCATTCGTGTTGGAGCGTAGGTGTCGCCGCTGCTGCTCGAAGAAGAATTTTCTGTAAGCCGGCTTTTTGTTTTTGGCCTGGTGTTTGCTGCCGCGTCTGGAGCCTGCTGTCCCATCTCTGGTCCCCAGTGCTGCAGATCTAATTGTGCTGCTGCTGCTGCTGCGAATGCTTCTGCAAGTGACAGCAGCAGAAACAGTTGCTCGTATATACATGTCCCTCTCCTCCTGCTGACCTGCCGCTGCTGCTGCTGCACGTGCGGGCTGCTGGTGCAAGAAGCGATGGCCTTGAAGGAGCTCTTTCTGCTGCAACTGGTAGTACTGGTGCCTGCTACTTCTTTTCCTTGCGTCCAGCTGATGTGGAAGAGGAGAAAAGGGGATGCGTTCTTCAGAGAACTGCGGTGTCTGTACAGGCGATGCGTTCCCAGCAGCAGCAGTTTGTGTCTCTGTCCGCCTGCCGCTGCTGCTGGTGTCAATGCAGAAGCACAAGGAGGCGCCTCCGTGCGGCAGCGTTCAACGAGGCGTGCGCAGTGGAAGCGATTCGAGCAGCGAGGCCGACGGCCGCGGATATCGCTGTCTTCTCGCGGCAGCTCTCTCGCACATGCCATCTCAGGAAAAGACTGCATAAGACGAAGAAGAAGACGAAGAAGGAAGAGAAGTACAAGAACGTAAGGAGAGAAGAGTCGTGTGTTTTCCGGAGAGACTGGAGATGCGGCGGGATGTACCCGGCTGCGGTTTCATGTATGCTGCTGCTGCGCGAGCAGCACCAGCACCAGCAGTGGTGTTGTGGGCAGCAGATGAAAGGGTGTTATACAGGAGAAGCAGCACAAGGACAAGAGCAGAAAGACAGGCCGTGTTGCAACAACGCACGGGAAGAGAAGAAGCCACACTATCATAGACAGACGTGTTCTGCTGAAACGATACGTCACACAGGGCTGGGAGTAGCACTCACGAAGAGAGTTGAATGTCTAGACACACAGGAACAATAGAAGAAGAAGTGAAGCCCGCCAAAGCACAACCAGCAGCAGTGAATGTGGGTGCATGCCACAGCACCTTGACTGCTACAGCCTGCTCCCAGAAGCAGCCTCTCTTTTCAAGAGCAAGGGGAAGGTTGGGGCAGACAAAAAAATTTGATTCTGGCTGTACGCGTAGAGGTGTGTGCTGTGCATGTGTGCTGCGCTCAGTCAACTCAGAAACCCCTCTAATGGACATGCACACATATAATCTCGAGTGCCTGCTTGTGGTCTTCTCTCTCTCCTTTGCACTTACGAAAGGCCGTTGTTTTCCCTTCCTTGACGAAAGAACTCCCTCCATTGAGCGAAACCACGCAGATAGAGAGAGAGAAACAGCTTCAGTGCATGCACATGGTGGAGACGCGCGTGGAACACAGCAGAGGACACGCAGGGATGAGGAGACGCGGGGGCAGCGGCGCCGCAGAGACGTCGCTGTCTTTCAAGTGCCATTTGCGGTATACACATCTGCCTGGCCGCATGCACGCAGACGCGTGTACATGTCTCCATGTGTGTCTGGCGATACCGCTGGATCTATTACACTTACTATCTCTCTGTGCGTGTCTTACACTCTCTGAATCCTCTCTGCGTACTTCTGCCCATATGATGTATATCTCGATATATGTGTGTCTCTACACCTGCATCACTATCTATCTATGCGTATCTATTTCAACAGTCGCTATCCATGTTATTTGTCTGTATCTGTGTTCTGTATCTGTATCTCTGTATCTATATCTCTGTCTACATTTCCAATCTCCGTGTACTTGCTTTTAGAGTGTCTGTCGACTCTGTTTGTTCACTTGTTAATGTTTCCCTTCAGCATTTCCTTTTCTTTCTTTGCATGTTTCAACGCGAGAACAACACCTCTTGCGGCACCTACACAGGCGCATGCGTCTCCCCTCGAAGACCGGGCTGCAGCGAGGAATATACTATAAAGAGATGGGAGGGATCTCTGTATACGTCGTCCATATACGTATACACATATCTGTTTATATACATATATATGTGTAGATCAAGATATATGTACATATAGACACTATATATATATATATATATATATAGAAAGAGAAAGAGAGATAGATATATATAGGGACGTATATAGATATAGATGTACATGATGATTATATAGATATCTACGCGGACGAATATAAGTGGGGAGGGAAAACACGAGTCCATGTGCAGTTCTTCACATGTGTCTGTTGGAGTGAGGCGCGTGCACATGGAACAGTGGCAGTAGTCTGTGTTTTTCTTTGAAAAGAAAAAAAGTACCATCAACCCCTCACCGCCTTCAAGCTGTCTTTTGTGTTGAAAAAGACGAGTACCATCACCTTCGAAAGAGAGTGTCACCCGCTTCCTGAGTCTCGCTGCTTGCCGGCTGTTGCAGCAGAGGGAAGAGCCTCACGAGAAGGAGGCAGAACAGAAAGAAAAAGCGGAAGGAAAGAAGGAGAATGAAGACGATGAAGAAGAAGAAGGCGGAAACATTTCTTTTTAGCAGATGAGCGACATGAACCAGTTAATGGACCTGGCAGAGCGTGAACTTTGATAGAAGAATGTCTCCACAGAAGACGAACTGCACGTTTCATAGTGTGCTGAAAGGGGCTTGCAGCAGTACATGCAGCCCTGGACTCCCTGGTGGACACACGTGAGAGCAGAAGAGGGACAGACGTAGAGAAGAGCTTTTCACAAACCTCTGCAATGCTGTTGTCTCCTCTGTATAGTGCATCTGCATTGGTGTTCTATCACAACTGGAGGAGGCTTCTTTCCTCTATTGAAAATGCTATGTCGACTATGGAGGCTGTGATATATTTGTATGCGGTGTTGCCTTCATCTCTGCCTTGGGTGAGGTCTGATGGGTAACCACTGCAGCTTCACTCCTGCTGATTCTTCTTCAGCACACACACTTATATCCACCGATGTGTGCCTGTCTGCTGGTACTGGATTGTTTTTGTTATCTTTCTGGTCATCGGCAGTCGAATGGCTGCTGTGGGCAGTCTTTTTTCAGCTGCTGCTGCTGCTGTTCAAATGGGATGGACTGCAGCAATTGCTGTTGGTGCGCACAACTTGTGTGCATTGCGACTGCAGCAGACCAGCACGCCGCAGCAGCTTGGCGCTCTCTGAAGTGACTGCTGGCCCATTGACTCTTTCTGCCAGAGGCTTGTGCGGTTGCTGCTGAAGCTGCTGCAGGTGGCAGCAGATGATGCTGCAGCGACGACGCGTCCCATTCCACTGCTGCAGCAGCAACGGACGTGCGAATGTGCGCGTGGTGAATGCCATCCTGCAGGTCCTGTAAAGGCCAAAAAGCAGAAGGAAGAGCTGCGTCCAGCACCTGGACAAATCATCTCTGCGACAGAGAGCGGATAACAGCAACACCGACCAGAATGGAAGCAGCAGGAACTGCAGCATCAGAGGCTGTCCATAGTGCGTCGAGGCAGCAGCAGTAGCAGAGACCGCAGCAGCAGGACTGCAGCAGCGCGTGAAGTAGCAAGGCCAACCCGCGCTGCTGCTGCTTTCGCTACTTCTTCAATCGCTGCTGATGTTCCAGCTGCTGCTGCTCCGCATAGTGCTCCTGCTGCTGCCTCTTTGACCTGTTGTCGCTGGCACTCTCGCTGCTTCGAGTGCAGCTGTTATTCGTATCCGTCTCTATGATATCCACCGATTGATCCATACTGCTGTGACTGTCACTGCCCCCTAGGACGCACACTCTCCTCCTGCTGCTGCTGAATGCATACTGCCTGTGTGGGCCGCCGCGATTCCGTCTCTGCGGCGCAATGAAGCTCGTTCTGCAGTTTTGCTGTTCTGCCGTTTTGCTGCTGTCGCTACTGGTGCTGCTGCTGTAACTGCTGGTGCTGCTGCTGTAATTGCTGGTGCTGCTGCTGTAACTGCTCCTGCCGCTCTTGCTCCTGAAAACTGCTCCTTTGCTGCTGCTGCTGCAGGTATGCGTATGCCCACTGCATGCGGTCGTATAACGGAGAGATTGAAGCCGTGACTCTGGAGAGCGGCTGCCATCTCCTCTGTTGCGAAGGCATGAGATTGGCATTTCCGGTGGAGCTGTCTTGCGCATGTGAAAGAGAGTAACGTCAAAGTCTGTACACTTTTGCAATCCTTGACTGCATCATCGCTCTGTCTATTTCTTTGCATATCAGCGTCTCTCTCTTTCATCTGTCTCTCTCTCTGTATACGTGTATGTCTAACTATGTGTGTATCTTGTATAAAGATAGATGTATGTATACGTATGCTATGTCCCTGTGTATACATGCATATATGTCTGTGCATATACATCCATGAGGATATGTGTCTTTCTCTCTCCTTGCATATCTGCATACACATTTGTATATATGTGTATAAATGCATATGTACGTGTGTATACGTGTGTGTGTGTTGTTTATATGGATGTGTCTCTATGTATATGCGTACACATAGGTGGATATATGTGTTTTGGGTGTGTATGTCTGTCGTGGCTAGTACAAAGTCTCTATCATACAACGTAATAGTATGTCGGCAGTGGCGCCTATGCTGGAGGGGATAACTCTTCTTTTCACGGGCATCTGTCCTTCGAAAATGCACATTGCGTTCTTCTCTCTCTTCCTTCTGTCTCTGTCTCTCTTCATGTACATATATATATATATATCTGTTTCGAGAGGCCTGAATGAGCATGTATCCCTCTTCTCTTTCTCTGTCTCTGCACCTATCTATTTATGTGTCTGCCTCTCTCTCTGGCATCATTCTGTTCTGTCTCCACAGAGTTTGTTTCGCTTCATCAAGACGTACAGGAAGACGTCGTTAGAAGAAGTCACACCTGCCCGCGGCTTGCAGAAGAAGCAGACGCACGGCGACGTACTTTGCTGCAGAGAGGGAAGAGAGAGGTCTGCAGAGGTGTACTATACTACGTTGATAGAAATGTCTGTACGTAGATGTAGAGATAGAGACAGACGTTGTGTGTACAGAAAGAGAGAGGGAAGACAAAGAGAGACATAGACGTGTTTTCCTGTATAGAAAAAGGGAAACAACTGAGACGGATGTGCATACAAAGAGAGAGAGGGAGGCATACATAGACTCTTCTGAGATGGAGAGAGAGTACAAGTGTGGCCTTCATCTCTACATGTATCTATCTCCGGAGAGAGAGATAGAGGCAGAGGAGAGACACGGGTATATATATATATATATTATATTCGATTGATCGAGATAGAGAGCCAGACTGAAGATGCGTGAAGTCCACTCGCTTGTTTGTGCTTCGCGTCTTCTGCTTCAGGCGATTGGAGCAGCGGAACCCCCCGCCTCTGCGACGGAGCGCTCGATGCTGCCTGCAGGCCGTCGTAGCGGTGAGTCTCTGCACAGCAACAGCGACAGCGACAGCAAGAGCAACAGCCGCGACAGCAGCGACAGCAACAGCAACAGCAGCTACAGCAAGAGAACAGCAGCAGCAGCGGGCTGGGTGACCGCGCAGCTCTTTTGACGCGGCACCCGTCAACGCGCAGCAGCAGTAGGCATTTGTTAGTAGCGAACTAACAAATGGTGGTGGCAGCGGAAGCAGCATCAAGTGATGCGTTTCTCTGTGGTTGACGCCAAGGCTGTTGAAGTCGTAGGGGCAGAAGAAGCCACGGCAGCAGCAGGAGAGAATTTGTTTGGAAGGAAACAGGCTTCTTCTATGAGGTGGCAAACTCAAAGACCACTGCTCCACACTTTTTTTTAGCCGCTGCAGAGACGTCTGTAGCAATGCCTCTGTCTCTGGTTCTTTCGTACATATCGCAGATACAGAGACATCCTTTTCAGTCTCTAAAGCTGTCTGTTGTCCAGACGCATGAATACATATCTTTCTATGGTGATAGACGTCAATAAATGTCTTCACATGCGCGTGTGCAGCGCCGTGTGTACAAATATATACTTACAAGGCACAGAGGTATTGTACTATCAGAGGGAAGACATGCGCCGTCTGCACGTGCTGGCTTTCGATTGCGACATAAGTCTAATGCACGCCCACAACACGTCCATCTTTCTTTTTCGCTCTGTATACATGTCCTCCCTCTCTCGTGTACATGCATCTATCTCTTTCTGTATATATATATATATATATATATATATATGTGTTCTGTGGATATCGCTTCCTCTGGATCTATATACATATATATGTACTTTCTCTGTCTGTCTCACACATATATGTATATGAGGGATCTGGCTTTGCTTGAGGTGGTTTGGCGGCAAGAACCTGGTGTGGCTTGAGTAGCTGCAGGAATGCATTTGGACAAGAGCAGCTTCCTCTTCCACGTTGAGTCTTTCAAAGGGGAGACAGAGACAGGCGCATGCAGCAGAGCAAGGACCTTTCCTTGACACCCACGCGCGGTGCTGTCTCCTCTGCGCCACACTTTCAACTGCCTTTCTCTCTCTCCACAGAGACACAGAGACAAACAGAGAGAGGGAGACAGGGAGGCAGAGACACAGACACGGGAGACAGAGAAACGGCGACAAAGAGACGCAGAGAGAAAGAGAGAGAGACGCAGAGAGAAAGAGTTATTTCACGGGCGTGGGTTGTTGCAGATGTCTCTATAGAGGTATTTGTTTAGTGCAAGGGGGAATGCAGGGATTGCTTCTTCACTGATGCAGCAGCGTGTGGTTTCTGTAGCGAGTTACCAGCCATAAAAGAAGGAGACAGAGAATTTTTAACATGAAAGCACGATAAATGAAAAGGGAACCCCCGTCGGAAAGATGTGCCTTGACGCTGTTCTGTAGCTGTGGCAGCTGAGGTCTGTCTCCCCATATCCGTTGTGCAGGTGTTCTGAGGTGTGCAGACACCGCGGAGGGGAGACGCAGAAGCGACGTCTCCACATCGTGCTGCGTTCCTCTCTTCACATGTATATGTCCAAAGCGAGACACCCATACAAAAGAAGAGAAAGAGAAAGAAAGCTTGACGGTTTCTCCTGCAGTTGTTCACATGTTGATCTCTGCGTGCGTGTGCAGTGTGTGGGTATATGGGGTCTGCAGGCCCTGTGCAGTGTACAGACACCGCATTCAACGCGTTGTGTTTGGGAGACGTGCGGCTGCTGCTGCGATTTCGTGAGCATGCATGTCGTGCAGCCAAGAGACCCGCGCTGTTTGCTGCAGCAGATGAGGCAGCTCGTGCTGGAAGTGCAGCAGGAAGAGATGGAGGAGCAGCAGCAGTAGCTCCACCAGACGTCACCCAGCAACCGCAAACGCAGCAGCAGGCAACAGAGCAGCACGAGCAGGTGCAACGGCAACAGCAGAAGGAGGTTCAGCGGCAGCAGCATGATGGGAGAGGAGCAGCATCGCGGCAGCAGCAGCCTAACGTCAAGGCGAGAGACCACAAAGAGTGGGAAGGCAGACAAAGCAGCAGGTCTCTCTCGTGAAGAGCAGAAACTCTTCCTGCGGCAGCGACGTTCACACCTCAAACTGCTCAGTACGTCCTCTGATGTACTCGTACACCACAATGCAGCAGCTACTGCAGGAGCAGTAGTCAATGTAGTAGCAGCAGTCACTGCAGGAGCAGCAGTCACTGCAGTAGCAGCAGTCATTGTAGTAGCAGTCACAGAACGTAATGCCGCTCTCTGGCTTCTGGGCTCCACGCCTGGGGTTGAATAAAGATAGCCGCTTTGGGTTTTTCAATTCCAGGAGAAAGAAAGATATCTTTTCTCCTGAGAGAGACAGAAAAGAGAGCCTGAGCCGTTGCTGCGTGGGTGTCAGCGCAGCCATGCAACTCTGTTTTCGCTTTTAAAGGGAGAGGCATGACACTTTTATCGGTCTGTGGGGGCTCCATCTGGCAGAGGAAAGGAGAGAAGACGCCAGCGGCACCGGGCGGCGTCACTTGCATGCGTGTTTGTGGAGATGTGATCGCTGCTGCAGAGCAAAAGAGAACTTCTGAGAAGAAGGAGAAAAGCAGCTGTAGAGACATATACACATTCAAAAGAGAAAGACATGATACACATATACATTACGTACATGCAAAGAGGAACCAGACGCCGTCTTGCAGTGCGGGAAGGTTCACTTTCGAGTCTCTGTCGACTGAGGGAGGTGTCTCTGCTGCTTACAGGTCGGCAGCTGCTGCAGCGAGCGTAAAATCGCCTTTACATGTCTTTCTCTTTCATCACTGGGAAGAGATCAGCGAGGCACTGCTACCGACGCTCCTGCTCCACCTGACTGCTGCGGAGGAGACACGCATGCAGCAGCTCGTCAAAAACGAAGAAGCAGAGCGTCAACGCAGAGGTGCGTTGCTGCTGCTCTATTTCACTCGCCGCCCATTCGGGCATCCTCTATCCTTCACGTACCACACAGACACTAACAATCTCTTCCTTCTTTACTCTCTCTGTCTCTATATATATTGTATGTGGGTAGGCTATACATATATATATATATATATATATATGTATATGTGTATGTATTTGTACATATATATTTATGTATATACATTCCTGTGTGTCTCTTTCACTCTCTGGATATTGCCTAGAGTGGCAGAGGTAATGTATCATGAGGAGTTTCGTTTTGATACGTGCGTGAGTGTCTGCACGGCTTTTCGTCTTTTCTCTTCGCATGCTTCGCTTTTTTGCAAAAGAGAGAGAAAATGGGGCTCCAGGCATGCGGCGGCTGTTGTATTTGCCTCTGCGGAGGAGGCCATCCTGACCTCGGTTTTCGCTGCCGCGGCTCGGGTTTGTCCTGCTAATTTTCGCTATTGCTGCCGCTGCTGCTGCCCTACCTCCTGCTGTTCTGCCTTCCCTAAACACCTGTGCGAACATATATGTGTTCCTATCAACAGGACACACACGTGCTGCTGCTGCTGCCAGAGCTGCTGCTGCCAGCGCTGCAATATTTTTGCTACTGCTGCTGCTCTGTTTGTGCTGCTGCTGCTGCTGTATCCGCCCTCCAGTTGCTGCTGCGTTTTGCCGTTGTTGCTCCTGTCTTCGCGCCTGCTGGCGCTCCTGTATAGACTGCTACCGCTGCGTCTGCTGCCGCTTTTCTCCAGCTGTCGATGGTGAGTTCTTCTCTTCTGGTCCTTTGCCGCTTTCGCTGCAGCAGCTTGTGCCTACGCCTGCGTTCATTCGTGTTCATATACATACATATATTTACACAGAGAGAAGAGGAAATGGAGAGGAGGAGAGGCGGAGCAGGGAACTGCTTTTGAATGGTTTTGTGTCGTGCTGCAGCTGATGGGATTTTGTGCGAGTTGTGCCTCATTTAATAAAGCAGCGTTTTCTTTTTTTCTGTCTTTCCTGGAAGAACGCTTGAAAAGAGTGCTCATCCACTGGCTGCTGCTCCACTAGCTGCTGCTTCATTGCTGCTGCACCATTGCTGCTGCTCCGTTGTTGCTGCTGCATTGTTGCTGCTGCATTGCTGCTGCATTGCTGCTGCTGCTGACGCTTTAAAGATATATGAGGACATGCTGTTTTCTCCTCGAGTTGCTGCTGTTGCTGTTCTGGCTGCTGCAGTTCACCAATTCAACGTCCACCGCCGGTGCGACGCCATCGGCGCTGCTGTCTCTCGCGCAAGTGACAGCAGCTGCGAAACAGATCTACTGCAGCAGCAGCAGCAACAGCAACAGCAGTCAAAGGATCCCCGCGTCCCACACCAGCAGCAGCACTTGCAACAGCAGCGGCAGCGAGAAGAGCAGCAGCAGCAGCACCGGCACCGAGAACAACAGCAGCAGCGGTGAGAGCAGCAGCAGCAGCAGCAGCGAGATGAAGAGCAACAGCAGCAGCAGCGAGATGAAGCGCAGCAGCAGTGAGTGAGAGGAAGAGCAGTCAGGCGAGCAGTAGCAACACCGACGAGAGTAGTAGCAACAGCAACGTCACGGACAGCAGCAGCAGGCATTGAGCAAGGCTGTGGCAGAGGCAGGAGCATCACAGAAGACAGGAACCCAAGTGTTGCACTTTGATGATGAAGCAGCAGCAGCACGAGCAGGTGCTGCTGTTACTGATTTCAACTACCCACAGATTCCAAGGAGAACCACAGGAGCAGCACCCGCAAAACCCGCTAGATTGATGTGCTTGATACCGCTCCTTCCCCACAACATCACTAGCAGCCTCCCACCGAGGGGCATGACTCACTCTTGAATAGAGCTCTCCAGCCAGCTGGACAGCAGCAGATCTTCTCGCAGCAGCTCGTATGGCAGCAGCAACGTAGCCACTGTTCCTACACTACTGCTAATGGAGGTAGATAACCTATGTGGATTTCTGCAGTATGTCTCGATGCTTTTGCTAAACTGATGTTACAACCCCAAGGTTTACAAGCGTGCACAGGTGTTCCGGATGCGACCCGTTTGGCCTTTGAATATATATATATATGTGCTATGTATTGCGGTGTTGAAAGAACAGAGGTCTAGAAGCTCTTCCAATACAAGTCCTCTCACGATGAAACTCGCTGCTGCGGTGGGGGTAGAAAGTGTTGCATTTGCTGCTGCTGTTGTTTAACAGCCGCGCAGCAGATAGCCTCAGAGGAGGCAGAGGAGATATGGATCTCTGACACACTGAAAGAAAGACACTGAAAAGTTCTATCGATCAAGATGCCTCGTGGAACACTCTACTTGAAAACTACTTCTACTGAGATTGAAGTAGTTTTTCTTTTTATAGCTGAGACCCTTCCTGCACTCTGCTTTGTCCGCTTTCAACACCCCACACTCGTCCTCTGGCAGGCGCTACAACTGCCATCTCCATTACCGAGCGCTAGCAGACTTCGCAGCAAGAAGGTGGATGTCCTTGCATTGATCGAAAAAGGTTACGCAGCTGCCACCATGGAAGAGGAAGTTATGATATACCACCACAGAACACCCATGCTTCCAGAGTTTTCACCATTCCACTGCTGAATGATTTTTCATCATAGACTTATCTCAGTGGATCCAGCGCCATGCTGGTTTGTCTCTGTCGTTGCCAACTGCTCCTCTTCCACTTCCTTCTTCACTAGTGCTGCTGCTGGAAGTGCTCGCAACGCTTGTGTATGAAGTCGTGCATTTGACAACGGCATATCGCGGCTGCTGCTGTGATAGTATCTATGCATACTACTGTTTGAAAGCGGCAGAACTCTCCTGTTGCTGTTGTCCTTTTTGAACTCTTCAACAGCTAGCTGCCCCAGGAAGGTCTGTTGCTCCCATGCTGCTTCACCGGGTGAAGGTATACTACTGCTGCATAGAGTAAAAATGTTAGTGCCATATGTGCAACTTATACCACCTACCTGAAACCTGCGGCCTGTTACACTGCTGACCGTACGCATGCAAAGATATCCACAAAGAAAGCACTTATATCGGACGTCCTCTTGTACGTTTCTGCTAGCTGCTCCCGTATCAGAAGATGGTACTCACCGATTGCTGCTGCTGCCGCTGCTGTATCAAAGCGACGTGGATATAGCGCATCTGCTATCGCAGCAGAGTGTCTTTGAAGAACGACTCTGGATACGGTCATTGTTTTTAGTATTTAAGGATTGAAGGAAATCTGAATTTTTGATGACACATGGCAGTAATACATCGAAACATTAAACAAATTAGTGTAGTCTGCAAGCTGCTGTCTTTGCTCCTCATGTCGGTAACAGCAGATCGCTACAAATCTGCTGCTGGTTGTTGTCGCCAGCCTTCTGCATCTGCTGCAGGTGTTCACTGCAGCAGCTGGCGTGATACAGGCGCTGCTCGCGTACGCAAACCCCTATAGATACACGTAACGCCCGTAGATGTTGACGTGTGCTTCTCTGGAGAGCATCATGACTCTCCTTTGCAACCCAGGTACAGCAGTTGTGCCGCCACTTCTTCACGCCAACGATGACTCACCGCTTCCGGGTAGTAGTAATAGTAGTAATATCAGAATTATTATTAGTAGTAGTCTCAGTACTATGAATAGTAGTAGTAGTAGTAGTCTGAGTACTAGCAGTAGTAATAGTAGTATTAGTAGTAGTAGTAGTATCAGTAATAGTAGCATTAGTAGCAGTGGTAGTAGTATTAGTACTAGCAGCAGTAGTAGTAGTAGTAGTACTGTAACCGGTCAAGTGCTGCTTGGCGCTGCTAAGTGTACCTTCTTCTGCTGCATCTGTTGTCCCTACTTCGGTAAAAAAAGCTGCTGCAGCGAACTTAATAGTGAGCTCAGTAGGCGCATGTCAGGGGTCGCGGAGTGATGAATCTTGAAAGCACCGCCAGGATGATCTTCCCTTTCTCCTGCTACTCAGTTTGACATGCCACGCCACCACCCACTTCTTCTATATGGCTTCCTGTGTTCCTTGATGTATATGCCATCCTCAGCTCGCACAAAGAGTTCTCTACCTGCCACAACATTCCCTTCCGAGCTGCTGCTAGGGTCTATGTGTCGATTGAGAAGGCATGCGGTGACTTTAGGAGAGTGAAGAGGAGCCACACCACAGAAGGATTGGCCATATCGTGCGGTAGAACAGATCATCCTTGCTATGAGATAACGGAGCGTGTAGTCTATACACCTAACATGCACAGACACCTACTCACCCACAGAAATCGCAGAAAGCGGCAGCAACTGATAAAGCCAAGCAAGCGTGATATGAATTGTATGTACCCAGAGACAGTCTAACGCGACTATAAACCTCTCCCCAGACTGATCTGCCACCGCATCTGTCCTGTAAAAAGGGTGTAAAAGAACAGTTAAACGTCTCTTACTCGAGGAGTTGAACAACACGAGAAATAATCACTGCATTATATATATATATATATATATATATATATAGGCCTTATTCGCGCTAGGTCATTTACGTCTTTATAAAGGTTTGTAACAGTTCCCGCTGCTTATGGGCGCCACAGACTCACACTACATGCACATCTACAGGTTTATGTCCACATGGGCAAGTTTCTTGCGCACTTACGATGCCCACAAATACATACGTATATATATATATACATATATGTAGACGAACACAGTTATATAACCCCCAGAACGTCCACAGATATATATATATATATATATATATATATATAAAGACGGAAACAGATATATAACCCCCAGAACGTCCATATCTCTCTCTCTCTCTCTCTCTCTATATATATATATATATATATAGAGATATGGGAGATATGAGGTGTATCTCTCACTAGAACAAGACCAGTTGAAGGGAGAACGAACGCAGGTGCGCCGGCTTAGACGGATGTGGATGTGGTAAGAGGAGAAGGGGCCGAGGCGTTTCTTTGCCTGATGGTATCTGTAGCCAACAAAGCCATCCTTCTACGCACAGTTGGGCCTCGGATGTAAAGTTTCTACCTCCATAAAGACATCAAAGAGAATTTTACGCACAAATATCGGCCTTTCTATCACGCAGAAGTGGAAGAATAACAATACGCGCGTCTCCTGATATTGAAAAGCCCTCTACCACCAAGCGCTGTCAACATAACTAATCTGTAAAAGTAAACTTATAAGCAAGTGCCTCATCATCATCATCATCAAAAAGTGCTGCAGAAAATAAAATTATCGAGAATCCTCTCTTTCCTCTCTCACTTTTTTTATATACACACCTCTGCGGGATATTATCCAGTCTCAATAAATCTTCACATAACCTAAAACAGCAGACGATATACATTATCTGACCCCACACGGGCACACAAACGCCTACCGCTAATACATGTACTCGTTCCAACGCTTTTCTTTACTGAACTCGCCTAGATAGAAATAGACACCTAATATAATTTCCATGTACTCCCATACTATGTACTCATATACAGACAGTCGCCCCACGTCACTGACGTGTTTGCGTCCACAACAAATGCAGCAGTCAAATCCCTAATGAAATCTTTCACGCGTTGCAGAGAATTAGTATCTCCCGCTGCTGCAAGCACGAGGTCCTGGCGACGCGTGTGCCCGGCAGACGCACCGCCAGCAACGGCAGGAGCAACAGAAGCAACAGCAGTAGCAACCGAAGCAGCAACAGCAGCAAGTGGAACGGCAGCAGAGGCAGACGAGAGCAGCTACGCAGTTCTAAATGGATGTTGAAGCCACACTCGACATTTATTTCTGTGTGCGAGGTGGTTGGACCGCTGCTCTCCGAATTGATCGCATGCAAAGACATATATCTATATACAAGGTAAGAGAGAGACAAATGCCTCCTGCAGATGAGTCTTCTATATACGGTAAGAGAGAGACAAAGACGAGTCTATACATATGAGAAGAGAACGACATACACCTCCTGTAAATGAACCTTCTATACAAGATAAGAGAAGGACAAACGCCTCCTGTAAATGAATCTTCTACACATGATAAGAGGGCGATACAGGTCCCTGCAGACGAGTCTCGTCCAGTGGCTATTTGTCTCTATGTGTAGAGATCAAGAGACATAATGCATAAAGCGAGACAAGTGACAGCCGCTAGATCTAGCAACGATAAAGGGGCATCATCATGTTGCTGTTGTTGCCTTTGATCGGAAGTGTGCCTTTCTTTGTTTTGTTGAGTGAAAGCACCTCGAGAGAGACATGATTGAACAGAATAAAGAGCGTTTAATCCGCAGGAAGCGGATTCCAAGGCGTCTCCGTAACTCTTATTTAAAGAAAGAATATGTGCGTGTGTGTACGTGTTTTTGTGTGTGTGTGTATGTTTGCGGAATAGAGAGAAGTCGCTTTGTGCGTGTGCGTCATGGTGAATGCACGGGGATGATAATTGCAACAGAGTGGCGGTATCGTATGTACATATCTACGAGACTTACCTGTATACAGAAGACTGAGATGTATATAGGAGAATACAGGTGTATACATCACATGTACACAGCAGAATCACATATATATATATATATATATATATATATATATATATATATGGGAGAATCACATGTATACAGTAGGATTACAGGTATATTTGGAGAAGCAAATCTATCTATCTAAAAGTATCAGATGTGTATATCTAAGAGAATCACATATACATAGGAGAATGATAGGTGAAGGAATTAGATGCATATAGGAGTGTTGAATATATATATCTAAAGTGCATGGATAGAACCGTGATACATGTGCCGATGCTGCATCATATATCTTTATATTCCGTCCAGCTGATGGTGATAAAAATTGTGTTTGGACCGCTGTTGCTGTTGGGAAGACGAGGGCCCTGCTGCTGTGAGAAGACGATGAAAGACGACGCCATGTTGCTGCTGTCGGGCGAGTGCTACTACTGCATCTCGTGCGGGCTGCTGCAGCAGCAGAAACGAAGAAGAAGAGGCGTGCTGCTGCTCTGCTGCTGACGCTGGAGCGTTGTTGTTATTGTTGTTGTCCGTCGCAGTACTCGCAGTCCTTGCAGCAGCTCCAACGCCAGGGATATGGGGGAAGCGACGCTGCTCTTCGACATAATCAGGATTGCTGCAGACTGCTGCCGCCTCTGCAGCAGCAACCATGGCGGCACGCTCTCTTCACGTGGAGGCCGCGGCTCTTCATTCACATTCGCTCGGTTCACTGCCCGATGCCAGCTGCACATCAAAACCAGCCCTCCAAAACGTCATATATACATATACAGATATATATATATATATATATATATCTTGAGAGAGAGAGACAGCGAGGTAAAGTGAAAGAGAGCTGCATATAACTACACATATACATAGATACGGACAGACAAAGGTGTACATATATCTATATATATATATAGAGAGAGAAAGGCGCCTATAATTATATACATATATGTGACAGATAGAAACAGAAAGGGGACAAATATATATATATATATATATATATATCTCCAGAAAGAGAGAGAACGTCAGCTCAGAGGTGGGAGAGAGTGATCTCCAGGTAGAGGGAGGCAAAAGTTAGGCGCGCAACGAAGAACTTGGGGACGCTCTGTCCATGTCGATCGGGTGAAGGTATAAAAAAACATGAAGGCCGGCTTCACAACACATGTTAGTGCATGCAGCTCGACGTTCGTCTCCATAATAACCAGCTCCCCCTGCAAAAACAATGTGCCTTGCGAGACGCTGGGCCGGCACGTCCACATGTGACCATCCTCAAGAACACATATAACACCTGCACCATGCGGAAAAGAGAGAGAGCCTTTCTCCTGAGGGTCATCTCGCAAGAGAATTGTACAGACGAAGTCCACGGCCCTTTGCGCATATCTGTTCGAACAACAGCAAGACCCTACTTCAAGGAAAAAGATTTTCAATGGCCTCCGCTGCTGCTGCTGCTGCACGCCACGCGCTGAGGCGGAGCTCCTGACTTCCCCAGCCATGTACGCATTGCTGAAGGGTTTGGGGACGGCATATCCAACACCTGCAGTGCAGCAGCAGCAGCAGCAGCATCAGCAGACTTGCAGTTCGAAGGAAAGCCAGCACTTCACCTTCTCTGCTGTCCGTCCTCTTCACTTTTTGAGCATACATGCAAATGCAGCCGTATGCCCGCCAAAAGCATCCAGCCTCCAGATATATATATATATATATATATATATATATACATATATATGGAGATTGAGGATAGAGAGAGATAGAGTCACATCGATGCCGTATGTCCTAGAAGAGTAACTCTTCTTCTGCATCCACATGTCTCTTCTCGTAGCAGTGACCTTCTTCCGAATACACAGACGTGCCTGGGATGATATATGTGTATATTTCAGAGAGATAAAGATATGGATCGAATGAGGCGCACGCCGCCTTTTCCAATGGAAGCAGCTGCACGTGAGTATCCTTCTGATTTCGTCTAACGGCGTGGCCAGCCATGACGAGAAAGTACTGATGTACATATGTTCTTCCGTCTTGATGCACCAGCCAGCTTCACTTGATACTGAAGATGAAACTCTCTGATACAGAGACGAAAGGGAGAAGAGAGACAGAGAAAGAGGGAGACAGAAAGGAGGAGACAGAGACACAAAGGAGACATAGAGACAAAGAGAAGGGGGACAGAGAGACAAAGAGAAGGGAGACAGAGAGACAAAGAGAAGGAGACAGAGAACAAAGAGAAGGAGACAGAGAGACAAAGAGAAGGAGACAGAGAGACAAAGAGAAGGAGACAGAGAGACAAAGAGAAGGAGACAGAGAGACAAAGAGAGGTACAATACGTAGACCGATAGAAGTTGGCTGGCTCTGGCTGACTGCCAGACATGCGACTGTGCTCGTCTCTTGGTGTAGCAGCATCATACTCAGGAGGTCTGCTGCCTCTTGCCTTCAAAAACAGTCGCTTTCTTCTGCTCGTGTACAGATACACAAATATATATATATATATATATATATATATATATAGTGCGAGAGGGAGAGAGAGAGATTGGGCAGTCCACCACCCTCCCTGCTGCTGTTGAGACGCACGTTTCGGGAGAACTGCTGCGCATCAGAGGTCCACATCGACAGGCGTGCTCTGGCTGCTTCTGCGACTGCTGCTGTTTGCTGCGGGGGCAGCTGTCCATCGATGAAACGTTCTTTCTCTCTGTCTGGAAGGGCTGCTGCCGCCTGCTCTTCCTCCAGTGCTGCTGTCCTCCTGCTCTTCTTCTCTCGTTGCATGCAGGCCGCCGTCTCCTACTTCCTTCCG